>CM064061.1:28827737-29002863 GCA_032594955.1 Panicum miliaceum
TCCGACGCGACTT
This sequence comes from Panicum miliaceum, assembly GCA_032594955.1. Classification (NCBI taxonomy): domain Eukaryota; kingdom Viridiplantae; phylum Streptophyta; class Magnoliopsida; order Poales; family Poaceae; genus Panicum; species Panicum miliaceum. The sequence goes on from CM064061.1 coordinate 28,827,751, forward strand.
CATTGCACAAACTTTTGCACTAATTGCACCATTTCGGCCCCGTTTTGGATCAACTTTCGTGCAGTTACGAAACGGTCCGAAACGCACCAAAACATGTGTTTAGGGTCCAATAGGGTGGATCGGGTTCGTTCGTTGCGAAAAATTCCGACGCGACTTCATTGCACGAACTTTTGCACCAATTACACCAGTTTGGCCCCGTTTTGTTCCGACTTTCGTGCAGCTACGAAACGGTTTGAAACGCACCAAAACATGAGTTTAGGGTCCACAGGGGTGGATCGGGTGCATTCGTTGCGAACAATTCCGACGCGACTTCGTTGCACGAACTTTTGCACTAATTGCACCAGTTTGACCCTATTTTGCACCGAATTTCGTGCAGTAATGAAACGGTCCGAAATGCACCAAAACATGAGTTTAGGGTCCAAAGGGGTGGATCGGGTGCGTTCGTTGCGAAAAATTCCGACACGACTTCGTTTCCCGAACTTTTGCACTAATCGCACCATTTCGGCCCCGTTTTGGATCGACTTTCGTGCAGTTACGAAACGGTCCGAAACGCACCAAAACATGTGTTTAGGCTCCAATAGGGTGGATCGGGTTCGTTCGTTGCGAAGAATTCCGACGCGACGTCATTGCACAAACTTTTGCACTAATTGCACCAGTTTGACCCTATTTTGCACCGAATTTCGTGGAGTAATGAAACGGTCCGAAAGGCACCAAAACATGAGTTTAGGGTCCAAAGGGGTGGATCGGGTGCGTTCGTTGCGAACAATTCCGACGCGACTTCGTTGCACGAACTTTTGAACTAATAGCACCAGTTCGGCCCCGTTTTGGATCGACTTTCGTGCAGTTACGAAACGGTCCGAAATGCACCCAAATATGAGTTTAGGCTCCAAAGGGGTGGATCGGGTGCGTTCGTTGCGAACAATTCCGACGCGACTTCGTTGCACGAACTTTTGCACTAATAGCACCAGTTTGACCCTATCTTTCACCAAATTTCGTGCAGTAATGAAACGGTCCGAAATGCACCAAAACATGAGTTTAGGGTCCAAAGGGGTGGATCGGGTGCGTTCGTTGCGAACAATTCCGACGTGTCTTCGTTGCACGAACTTTTGCACTAATAGCACCAGTTTGACTCTATTTTGCACCGAATTTTATGCAGTAACGAAATGGTCCGAAAGGCACCAAAACATGAGTTTAGGGTCCAAAGGGGTGGATCGGGTGCGTTCGTTGCGAACAATTCGACGCGACTTCGTTGTCCGAACTTTTGCACTAATTGCACCATTTCGGCCCCGTTTTGGATCGACTTTCGTGCAGTTAGGAAACGGTCCTATGCGCACCAAAACATGTGTTTAGGCTCCAATGGGGTGGATCGGGTTCGTTCGTTGCGAAAAATTCCGACGCGACTTCATTGCACAAACTTTTGTACTAATTGCACCAGTTCGGCCCCGTGTTGGATCGACTTTCGTGCAGTTATGAAACGGTCCGAAACGCACCAAAACATGAGTTTAGGCTCCAAAGGTATGGATCGGGTGCGTTCGTTGCGAACAATTCCGACGCGACTTCGTTGCACGAACTTTTCCATTAATAGCACCAGTTTGACCCTATCTTGCACCAAATTTTGTGCAGCTACGAAACGGTTTGAAACGCACCAAAACATGAGTTTAGGGTCCACAGGGGTGGATCGGGTGCGTTCGTTGCGAACAATTCCGACGCGACTTCGTTGCACGAACTTTTGCACTAATTGCACCAGTTTGACCCTATTTTGCACCGAATTTCGTGCAGTAACGAAACGGTCCGAAATGCACCAAAACATGAGTTTAGGGTCCAAAGGGGTGGATCGGGTGCGTTCGTTGCGAAAAATTCCGACACGACTTCGTTTCCCGAAATTTTGCACTAATCGCACCATTTCGGCCCCGTTTTGGATCGACTTTCGTGCAGTTACGAAACGGTCCGAAACGCACCAAAACATGTGTTTAGGCTCCAATAGGGTGGATCGGGTTCGTTCGTTGCGAAGAATTCCGACGCGACGTCATTGCACAAACTTTTGCACTAATTGCACCAGTTTGACCCTATTTTGCACCGAATTTCGTGGAGTAATGAAACGGTCCGAAAGGCACCAAAACATGAGTTTAGGGTCCAAAGGGGTGGATCGGGTGCGTTCGTTGCGAACAATTCCGACGCGACTTCGTTGCACGAACTTTTGAACTAATAGCACCAGTTCGGCCCCGTTTTGGATCGACTTTCGTGCAGTTACGAAACGGTCCGAAATGCACCCAAACATGAGTTTAGGCTCCAAAGGGGTGGATCGGGTGCGTTCGTTGCGAACAATTCCGACGCGACTTCATTGCACGAACTTTTGCACTAATAGCACCAGTTTGACCCTATCTTGCACCGAACTTCGTGCAGTAATGAAACGGTTTGAAATGCACCAAAACAAGAGTTTAGGGTCAAATGGCGTGGATCGGGTTCGTTCGTTGCGAAGAATTCCGACGCGACTTCATTGCACAAACTTTTGCACTAATTGCACCATTTCGGCCCCGTTTTGGATCGACTTTCGTGCAGTTACGAAACGGTCCGAAACGCACAAAAACATGTGTTTAGGGTCCAATAGGGTGGATCGGGTTCGTTCATTGCGAAGAATTCTGACACGACGTCATTGCACAAACTTTTGCACAAATTGCACCATTTCGGCCCCGTTTTGGATCAACTTTCGTGCAGTTACGAAACGGTTCGAAACGCACCGAAACATGTGTTTAGGGTCCAATGGGGTGGATCGGGTTTGTTCGTTGCGAAGAATTCCGACGCGACTTCGTTGCACGAACTTTTCCACTAATAGCACCAGTTTGACCCTATCTTGCACCAAATTTCGTGCAGTAATGAAACGGTCCGAAAGGCACCAAAACATGAGTTTAGGGTCCAAAGGGGTGGATCGGGTGCGTTCGTTGCGAACAATTCCGACGCGACATCATTGCACGAACTTTTGAACTAATACACCAGTTTGACCCTATTTTGCACCGAATTTCATGCAGTAACGAAACGGTCCGAAAGGCACCAAAACATGAGTTTAGGGTCCAAAGGGGTGGATCGGGTGCGTTCGTAGCGAAAAATTCCGACGCCACTTCGTTGCCCGAACTTTTGCACTAATTGCACCAGTTCGGCCCCGTTTTGGATCGACGTTCGTGCAGTTACGAAACGGTCCGAAATGCACCCAAACATGAGTTTAGGCTCCAAAGGGGTGGATCGGGTGCGTTCGTTGCGAACAATTCCGACGCGACTTCATTGCACAAACTTTTGCACTAATTGCACCATTTCGGCCCCGTTTTGGATCAACTTTCGTGCAGTTACGAAATGGTCCGAAACGCACCAAAACATGTGTTTAGGGTCCAATAGGGTGGATCGGGTTCGTTCGTTGCGAAAAATTCCGACGCGACTTCATTGCACGAACTTTTGCACCAATTGCACCAGTTTGGCCCCGTTTTGCTCCGACTTTCGTGCAGCTACGAAACGGTTCGAAACGCACCAAAACATGAGTTTAGGGTCCACAGGGGTGGATCGGGTGCGTTCGTTGCGAACAATTCCGACGCGACTTCGTTGCACGAACTTTTGCACTAATTGCACCAGTTTGACCCTATTTTGCACCGAATTTCGTGCAGTAACGAAACGGTCCGAAATGCACCAAAACATGAGTTTAGGGTCCAAAGGGGTGGATCGGGTGCGTTCGTTGCGAAAAATTCCGACGCGACTTCGTTTCCCGAACTTTTGCACTAATCGCACCATTTCGGCCCCGTTTTGGATCGACTTTCGTGCAGTTACGAAACGGTCCGAAACGCACCAAAACATGTGTTTAGGCTCCAATAGGGTGGATCGGGTTCGTTCGTTGCGAAGAATTCCGACGTGACGTCATTGCACAAACTTTTGCACTAATTGCACCATTTTGGCCCCGTTTTGGATCAACTTTCGTGCAGTTACGAAACGGTCCGAAACGCACCAAAACATGTGTTTAGGCTCCAAAGGTATGGATCGTGTGCGTTCGTTGCGAACAATTCCAACGCGACTTCATTGCACAAACTTTTGCACTAATTGCACCAGTTTGACCCTATTTTGCACCGAATTTCGTGGAGTAATGAAACGGTCCGAAAGGCACCAAAACATGAGTTTAGGGTCCAAAGGGGTGGATCGGGTGCGTTCGTTGCGAACAATTCCGACGCGACTTCGTTGCACGAACTTTTGAACTAATAGCACCAGTTCGGCCCCGTTTTGGATCGACTTTCGTGCAGTTACAAAACGGTCCGAAATGCACCCAAACATGAGTTTAGGCTCCAAAGGGGTTGATCGGGTGCGTTCGTTGCGAACAATTCCGACGCGACTTCATTGCACGAACTTTTGCACTAATAGCACCAGTTTGACCCTATCTTGCACCGAACTTCGTGCAGTAATGAAACGGTTTGAAATGCACCAAAACAAGAGTTTAGGGTCAAATGGCGTGGATCGGGTTCGTTCGTTGCGAAGAATTCCGACGCGACTTCATTGCACAAACTTTTGCACTAATTGCACCATTTCGGCCCCGTTTTGGATCGACTTTCGTGCAGTTACGAAACGGTCCGAAACGCACAAAAACATGTGTTTAGGGTCCAATAGGGTGGATCGGGTTCGTTCATTGCGAAGAATTCTGACACGACGTCATTGCACAAACTTTTGCACAAATTGCACCATTTCGGCCCCGTTTTGGATCAACTTTCGTGCAGTTACGAAACGGTTCGAAACGCACCAAAACATATGTTTAGGGTCCAATGGGGTGGATCGGGTTTGTTCGTTACGAAGAATTCCGACGCGACTTCGTTGCACGAACTTTTCCACTAATAGCACCAGTTTGACCCTATCTTGCACCAAATTTCGTGCAGTAATGAAACGGTCCGAAAGGCACCAAATCATGAGTTTAGGGTCCAAAGGGGTGGATCGGGTGCGTTCGTTGCGAACAATTCCGACGCGACATCGTTGCACGAACTTTTGAACTAATACACCAGTTTGACCCTATTTTGCACCGAATTTCGTGCAGTAACGAAACGGTCCGAAAGGCACCAAAACATGAGTTTAGGGTCCAAAGGGGTGGATCGGGTGCGTTCGTAGCGAAAAATTCCGACGCCACTTCGTTGCCCGAACTTTTGCACTAATTGCACCAGTTCGGCCCCGTTTTGGATCGACGTTCGTGCAGTTACGAAACGGTCCGAAATGCACCCAAACATGAGTTTAGGCTCCAAAGGGGTGGATCGGGTGCGTTCGTTGCGAACAATTCCGACGCGACTTCATTGCACAAACTTTTGCACTAATTGCACCATTTCGGCCCCGTTTTGGATCAACTTTCGTGCAGTTACGAAACGGTCCGAAACGCACCAAAACATGTGTTTAGGGTCCAATAGGGTGGATCGGGTTCGTTCGTTGCGAAAAATTCCGACGCGACTTCATTGCACGAACTTTTGCACCAATTACACCAGTTTGGCCCCGTTTTGTTCCGACTTTCGTGCAGCTACGAAACGGTTTGAAACGCACCAAAACATGAGTTTAGGGTCCACAGGGGTGGATCGGGTGCATTCGTTGCGAACAATTCCGACGCGACTTCGTTGCACGAACTTTTGCACTAATTGCACCAGTTTGACCCTATTTTGCACCGAATTTCGTGCAGTAATGAAACGGTCCGAAATGCACCAAAACATGAGTTTAGGGTCCAAAGGGGTGGATCGGGTGCGTTCGTTGCGAAAAATTCCGACACGACTTCGTTTCCCGAACTTTTGCACTAATCGCACCATTTCGGCCCCGTTTTGGATCGACTTTCGTGCAGTTACGAAACGGTCCGAAACGCACCAAAACATGTGTTTAGGCTCCAATAGGGTGGATCGGGTTCGTTCGTTGCGAAGAATTCCGACGCGACGTCATTGCACAAACTTTTGCACTAATTGCACCAGTTTGACCCTATTTTGCACCGAATTTCGTGGAGTAATGAAACGGTCCGAAAGGCACCAAAACATGAGTTTAGGGTCCAAAGGGGTGGATCGGGTGCGTTCGTTGCGAACAATTCCGACGCGACTTCGTTGCACGAACTTTTGAACTAATAGCACCAGTTCGGCCCCGTTTTGGATCGACTTTCGTGCAGTTACGAAACGGTCCGAAATGCACCCAAATATGAGTTTAGGCTCCAAAGGGGTGGATCGGGTGCGTTCGTTGCGAACAATTCCGACGCGACTTCGTTGCACGAACTTTTGCACTAATAGCACCAGTTTGACCCTATCTTTCACCAAATTTCGTGCAGTAATGAAACGGTCCGAAATGCACCAAAACATGAGTTTAGGGTCCAAAGGGGTGGATCGGGTGCGTTCGTTGCGAACAATTCCGACGTGTCTTCGTTGCACGAACTTTTGCACTAATAGCACCAGTTTGACTCTATTTTGCACCGAATTTTATGCAGTAACGAAATGGTCCGAAAGGCACCAAAACATGAGTTTAGGGTCCAAAGGGGTGGATCGGGTGCGTTCGTTGCGAACAATTCCGACGCGACTTCGTTGTCCGAACTTTTGCACTAATTGCACCATTTCGGCCCCGTTTTGGATCGACTTTCGTGCAGTTAGGAAACGGTCCTATGCGCACCAAAACATGTGTTTAGGCTCCAATGGGGTGGATCGGGTTCGTTCGTTGCGAAAAATTCCGACGCGACTTCATTGCACAAACTTTTGTACTAATTGCACCAGTTCGGCCCCGTGTTGGATCGACTTTCGTGCAGTTATGAAACGGTCCGAAACGCACCAAAACATGAGTTTAGGCTCCAAAGGTATGGATCGGGTGCGTTCGTTGCGAACAATTCCGACGCGACTTCGTTGCACGAACTTTTCCATTAATAGCACCAGTTTGACCCTATCTTGCACCAAATTTTGTGCAGCTACGAAACGGTTTGAAACGCACCAAAACATGAGTTTAGGGTCCACAGGGGTGGATCGGGTGCGTTCGTTGCGAACAATTCCGACGCGACTTCGTTGCACGAACTTTTGCACTAATTGCACCAGTTTGACCCTATTTTGCACCGAATTTCGTGCAGTAACGAAACGGTCCGAAATGCACCAAAACATGAGTTTAGGGTCCAAAGGGGTGGATCGGGTGCGTTCGTTGCGAAAAATTCCGACACGACTTCGTTTCCCGAACTTTTGCACTAATCGCACCATTTCGGCCCCGTTTTGGATCGACTTTCGTGCAGTTACGAAACGGTCCGAAACGCACCAAAACATGTGTTTAGGCTCCAATAGGGTGGATCGGGTTCGTTCGTTGCGAAGAATTCCGACGCGACGTCATTGCACAAACTTTTGCACTAATTGCACCAGTTTGACCCTATTTTGCACCGAATTTCGTGGAGTAATGAAACGGTCCGAAAGGCACCAAAACATGAGTTTAGGGTCCAAAGGGGTGGATCGGGTGCGTTCGTTGCGAACAATTCCGACGCGACTTCGTTGCACGAACTTTTGAACTAATAGCACCAGTTCGGCCCCGTTTTGGATCGACTTTCGTGCAGTTACGAAACGGTCCGAAATGCACCCAAACATGAGTTTAGGCTCCAAAGGGGTGGATCGGGTGCGTTCGTTGCGAACAATTCCGACGCGACTTCATTGCACGAACTTTTGCACTAATAGCACCAGTTTGACCCTATCTTGCACCGAACTTCCTGCAGTAATGAAACGGTTTGAAATGCACCAAAACAAGAGTTTAGGGTCAAATGGCGTGGATCGGGTTCGTTCGTTGCGAAGAATTCCGACGCGACTTCATTGCACAAACTTTTGCACTAATTGCACCATTTCGGCCCCGTTTTGGATCGACTTTCGTGCAGTTACGAAACGGTCCGAAACGCACAAAAACATGTGTTTAGGGTCCAATAGGGTGGATCGGGTTCGTTCATTGCGAAGAATTCTGACACGACGTCATTGCACAAACTTTTGCACAAATTGCACCATTTCGGCCCCGTTTTGGATCAACTTTCGTGCAGTTACGAAACGGTTCGAAACGCACCGAAACATGTGTTTAGGGTCCAATGGGGTGGATCGGGTTTGTTCGTTGCGAAGAATTCCGACGCGACTTCGTTGCACGAACTTTTCCACTAATAGCACCAGTTTGACCCTATCTTGCACCAAATTTCGTGCAGTAATGAAACGGTCCGAAAGGCACCAAAACATGAGTTTAGGGTCCAAAGGGGTGGATCGGGTGCGTTCGTTGCGAACAATTCCGACGCGACATCATTGCACGAACTTTTGAACTAATACACCAGTTTGACCCTATTTTGCACCGAATTTCATGCAGTAACGAAACGGTCCGAAAGGCACCAAAACATGAGTTTAGGGTCCAAAGGGGTGGATCGGGTGCGTTCTAATGGCGACCCGCTAAGGTTTGATTCCCGATCTTTCGATGAGAGGCGTGGATAACTCGATTGGTCGATGGAGGCGACGTTCACGGCCCGACTACAGCCTTCCAAGCTGCGCCTTAGCAACCGATACACCCCCTCCAATGGCTGTCGCGATCTTGTGGAGCGCGGCACCCAGCCACTAGGGCACTCGTCCTGCAAGCAATCGAAGAACTAGCAAGAACAAGTATGACAAGTACTGAATTTACTAGATATAAATGAAGGTTTCACACGCAATCTCAATAATGGTGGGGTTCCGAAGACAAGAAGACGGGCGGCTGATCCAGCACGCGCGCTTGCAAGCAAGTAGCGAAGGCTAAACTTGATCTAAACAAAACCCCCCGATCTGTTCATGGCGGCTCTAACCCTTATTAATACCTAGGAGGACGACCAAGAGGGTGTTTGAGTCGCACTCCAACCCTAGGACGCGTCCCTAATGGACCCGACTTGATACAAAGCCCATCGGGCCAAATTAAGATGTCGCAGCACCTTTAGACAGAAAACCAGTCGGTAGTATTTTGGTCATTGCGGACGAATCAGGAGAGATATGGACTTGAGTCCGGATCCATATGAAACTAGACTTCATAAGCTTTCCACGAAGTACTTGAACGTCCCTATCCGAGTCCGTATGCGACCGTGGTGTCCGTCACAAGTTGGTGCTGTTCTGCAGTCCGAATCCAGCCTCCAAAACGTGTTGGACATGGACTCTTTCTTTCCTTGCACCAAAAGTGACGTGGTGGCCTGATGGAGAACATTGGGAAGACTTAGGCTTGGTCCCCAATCAACTTCTTTGGTCCTCCATACCTTCCATGTGTGTTTATTACATGTGGGTGTATCCATTCTGGTGATGTCCACATCATTCTCCCCTTCTTGGCTGCAAGTCGTCCTCGACTTGCTCCAACGGCATTCAAAGGTGCTTGCTTTGTTGTTGGAACATGGAGCGACGACTATTCTGCATGGGCACAACAAACAATGCTCCCGTTCTTCAGGCTGATCCTGTTGCATAAGAGAAAAACTAGAAAAACTTTGCAAGATATTATTAGTGTTAATGCTGCCCCCTATTTGCTCATGGTATTGTAGCCCAAAAGGATATTTCAGATTAGAACAGATATACACTTTATGCACCAAATATTCTCCTTTGATGTCATTTTTTCCAATTGCATGAAGCGAACAATGATTTAAACTTGGCAAATTAGAATCTAATTGAACCTTCTCTTTTAGACAATTTAGATTACACAGAATATTAAATTCAATATAACCCAAAGTATTTAAAGAAGACAACAATTTCAGTTCATCTTGTACACAAGTAATAGGATGTGAAGGATTATCTACAGCACATTCGTATGGTTCCAAACCAAAAATATCACACTTATTCATTAATTCTGGTATATGAGTAAAAGAAGTATTAGCACACAAGTCCTCTTTATCATAAGAAACAACAAGTAATTCATCTTGTGAAAAAGTTGAATCAGCAGCAGGTTCCACTATTCGTTGCTCTTTGTTAGCATGTAGAGTGGACAAAGTTTGGACACTATGAGTCACATCATTCTTGCAAGTATTCACAAATGAAAGAATTTCTTTTTCAGCATGGAGAGCAAGACAAAACAATTGACCGATATAGCAATAGGACTTGCCAATTAACAAGTTTCGAATTTCAGAATTGAGCCCTCTCATGAACCTATTCATAACATCTTCCATGCATTCATCCAATCCACCAAACATGATACAAATTTTAAAATCATGGTAGTATCGTTTCACAGTCCTACTACCCTGTTTTAATTTCTCTAGTTTGGTAAGCAAATGATCAACATAATATGCAGGAATATAGGCATCTCTAAAATGTATTTTGAATTCTTTCCAAGTTTGCGGAATAATGTTATGCCTACAAATATATTTCCATTCTAGCAAAGCATTTTCTGTTAAAATATTAGAGGCAATATAAATCATTTGTTTCTCCGACAGGTCATGCTCATCAAATTCATTATCTACTTTTAGCTCCCAATCAATGTAAGCTTTAGGATCAAACTCACCAGGATATAAAGGCAAGCATTGAATAATGTCCAGAATATTTTGTTGTTGTTTGCTCCGCTCAAAAATCACTGTATCACCTGCCATGATCAGTAGAAAACAAGAACACAAAAATAATATGTATCCTCCTGTCAACTACTAGAATGTGTCGGTTGTAATTCTCTCAAACTCAACTTGTTTAATACGAGCTCTTACCAGTTCTTACCAAGCAAAACAGGATGAGTCGGCAACCAACAAGTCAAGCACCTTGAAAGAAGTGTATCGGTGCCTTAGCAACAGAAAGCTATCAAGCTATTGTCGAGTATGTGGAGCTGTAGGTGGGCTGATCAAGGGAAAATACTAGCACCACGTTAGTCAGAAAAGCAAGCTGAATAATTGTTCAACGGTGGTACTGTGCTGGTCCTAGCATAGACCGTACTAGAGGCGCGAGCCTGGACACAAATGAAGTCACAAAGCACCAACCGAAACAGCAGGAACACAAAAGATGGATCAGCCCCTTTCTTCTTTTTCGTTTCTTTTCTTTTCTTTTCTATTTTTTTTCACTTTGTTTTCTTTTTTTCTTCTTCTTTTTTTTGTAGAGGACTAAAATCCTTTGTTTGACAAACAACGCAACAGGATTACTGCATATAGTTGCTACCAACTCAGATTGACAAAACTTGTTTCACGCAGCCAGACGCACAAATCTCCAAGTCGATTCTGGAGCACTTAGATGGAGTTTGTGACCCAGGTCAGATCCGTTGGAAAGATCACGAGTTACGCTTTCCAGATTGTACTAAAACTCGCAAATCGGAGACCGGACACAGAAACAATGAAAGTTTTCTTCCACTGATGAATTGAAACTCCGAGACAAAAAGAGGTGACAAGAACTCGAAACTCTAAAGGACTAAACTAAGACCAGCAACACGACGCAACCGATGCAACCGAAAACTCAACAAGCCCTAACTAAGTAGTACCAGCAAAGGCTCAAAGGGTTTATAGGATTGCCGGCAAACTAATCTACCTTCTTTTTTGGTTTTTCTGGACTATAGGAAAAAAATAGCAAAGATAAGTCTCTCACCGATAAACCTTGCTCTGATTACCAACTGATGTGAACCCGCTAGGGTTTGATTCCCGATCTTTCGATGAGAGGCGTGGATAACTCGATTGGTCGATGGAGGCGACGTTCACGGCCCGACTACAGCCTTCCAAGCTGCGCCTTAGCAACCGATACACCCCCTCCAATGGCTGTCGCGATCTTGTGGAGCGCGGCACCCAGCCACTAGGGCACTCGTCCTGCAAGCAATCGAAGAACTAGCAAGAACAAGTATGACAAGTACTGAATTTACTAGATATAAATGAAGGTTTCACACGCAATCTCAATAATGGTGGGGTTCCGAAGACAAGAAGACGGGCGGCTGATCCAGCACGCGCGCTTGCAAGCAAGTAGCGAAGGCTAAACTTGATCTAAACAAAACCCCCCGATCTGTTCATGGCGGCTCTAACCCTTATTAATACCTAGGAGGACGACCAAGAGGGTGTTTGAGTCGCACTCCAACCCTAGGACGCGTCCCTAATGGACCCGACTTGATACAAAGCCCATCGGGCCAAATTAAGATGTCGCAGCACCTTTAGACAGAAAACCAGTCGGTAGTATTTTGGTCATTGCGGACGAATCAGGAGAGATATGGACTTGAGTCCGGATCCATATGAAACTAGACTTCATAAGCTTTCCACGAAGTACTTGAACGTCCCTATCCGAGTCCGTATGCGACCGTGGTGTCCGTCACAAGTTGGTGCTGTTCTGCAGTCCGAATCCAGCCTCCAAAACGTGTTGGACATGGACTCTTTCTTTCCTTGCACCAAAAGTGACGTGGTGGCCTGATGGAGAACATTGGGAAGACTTAGGCTTGGTCCCCAATCAACTTCTTTGGTCCTCCATACCTTCCATGTGTGTTTATTACATGTGGGTGTATCCATTCTGGTGATGTCCACATCACGTTCGTAGCGAAAAATTCCGACGCCACTTCGTTGCCCGAACTTTTGCACTAATTGCACCAGTTCGGCCCCGTTTTGGATCGACGTTCGTGCAGTTACGAAACGGTCCGAAATGCACCCAAACATGAGTTTAGGCTCCAAAGGGGTGGATCGGGTGCGTTCGTTGCGAACAATTCCGACGCGACTTCATTGCACAAACTTTTGCACTAATTGCACCATTTCGGCCCCGTTTTGGATCAACTTTCGTGCAGTTACGAAATGGTCCGAAACGCACCAAAACATGTGTTTAGGGTCCAATAGGGTGGATCGGGTTCGTTCGTTGCGAAAAATTCCGACGCGACTTCATTGCACGAACTTTTGCACCAATTGCACCAGTTTGGCCCCGTTTTGCTCCGACTTTCGTGCAGCTACGAAACGGTTCGAAACGCACCAAAACATGAGTTTAGGGTCCACAGGGGTGGATCGGGTGCGTTCGTTGCGAACAATTCCGACGCGACTTCGTTGCACGAACTTTTGCACTAATTGCACCAGTTTGACCCTATTTTGCACCGAATTTCGTGCAGTAACGAAACGGTCCGAAATGCACCAAAACATGAGTTTAGGGTCCAAAGGGGTGGATCGGGTGCGTTCGTTGCGAAAAATTCCGACGCGACTTCGTTTCCCGAACTTTTGCACTAATCGCACCATTTCGGCCCCGTTTTGGATCGACTTTCGTGCAGTTACGAAACGGTCCGAAACGCACCAAAACATGTGTTTAGGCTCCAATAGGGTGGATCGGGTTCGTTCGTTGCGAAGAATTCCGACGTGACGTCATTGCACAAACTTTTGCACTAATTGCACCATTTTGGCCCCGTTTTGGATCAACTTTCGTGCAGTTACGAAACGGTCCGAAACGCACCAAAACATGTGTTTAGGCTCCAAAGGTATGGATCGTGTGCGTTCGTTGCGAACAATTCCAACGCGACTTCATTGCACAAACTTTTGCACTAATTGCACCAGTTTGACCCTATTTTGCACCGAATTTCGTGGAGTAATGAAACGGTCCGAAAGGCACCAAAACATGAGTTTAGGGTCCAAAGGGGTGGATCGGGTGCGTTCGTTGCGAACAATTCCGACGCGACTTCGTTGCACGAACTTTTGAACTAATAGCACCAGTTCGGCCCCGTTTTGGATCGACTTTCGTGCAGTTACAAAACGGTCCGAAATGCACCCAAACATGAGTTTAGGCTCCAAAGGGGTTGATCGGGTGCGTTCGTTGCGAACAATTCCGACGCGACTTCATTGCACGAACTTTTGCACTAATAGCACCAGTTTGACCCTATCTTGCACCGAACTTCGTGCAGTAATGAAACGGTTTGAAATGCACCAAAACAAGAGTTTAGGGTCAAATGGCGTGGATCGGGTTCGTTCGTTGCGAAGAATTCCGACGCGACTTCATTGCACAAACTTTTGCACTAATTGCACCATTTCGGCCCCGTTTTGGATCGACTTTCGTGCAGTTACGAAACGGTCCGAAACGCACAAAAACATGTGTTTAGGGTCCAATAGGGTGGATCGGGTTCGTTCATTGCGAAGAATTCTGACACGACGTCATTGCACAAACTTTTGCACAAATTGCACCATTTCGGCCCCGTTTTGGATCAACTTTCGTGCAGTTACGAAACGGTTCGAAACGCACCAAAACATATGTTTAGGGTCCAATGGGGTGGATCGGGTTTGTTCGTTACGAAGAATTCCGACGCGACTTCGTTGCACGAACTTTTCCACTAATAGCACCAGTTTGACCCTATCTTGCACCAAATTTCGTGCAGTAATGAAACGGTCCGAAAGGCACCAAATCATGAGTTTAGGGTCCAAAGGGGTGGATCGGGTGCGTTCGTTGCGAACAATTCCGACGCGACATCGTTGCACGAACTTTTGAACTAATACACCAGTTTGACCCTATTTTGCACCGAATTTCGTGCAGTAACGAAACGGTCCGAAAGGCACCAAAACATGAGTTTAGGGTCCAAAGGGGTGGATCGGGTGCGTTCGTAGCGAAAAATTCCGACGCCACTTCGTTGCCCGAACTTTTGCACTAATTGCACCAGTTCGGCCCCGTTTTGGATCGACGTTCGTGCAGTTACGAAACGGTCCGAAATGCACCCAAACATGAGTTTAGGCTCCAAAGGGGTGGATCGGGTGCGTTCGTTGCGAACAATTCCGACGCGACTTCATTGCACAAACTTTTGCACTAATTGCACCATTTCGGCCCCGTTTTGGATCAACTTTCGTGCAGTTACGAAACGGTCCGAAACGCACCAAAACATGTGTTTAGGGTCCAATAGGGTGGATCGGGTTCGTTCGTTGCGAAAAATTCCGACGCGACTTCATTGCACGAACTTTTGCACCAATTACACCAGTTTGGCCCCGTTTTGTTCCGACTTTCGTGCAGCTACGAAACGGTTTGAAACGCACCAAAACATGAGTTTAGGGTCCACAGGGGTGGATCGGGTGCATTCGTTGCGAACAATTCCGACGCGACTTCGTTGCACGAACTTTTGCACTAATTGCACCAGTTTGACCCTATTTTGCACCGAATTTCGTGCAGTAATGAAACGGTCCGAAATGCACCAAAACATGAGTTTAGGGTCCAAAGGGGTGGATCGGGTGCGTTCGTTGCGAAAAATTCCGACACGACTTCGTTTCCCGAACTTTTGCACTAATCGCACCATTTCGGCCCCGTTTTGGATCGACTTTCGTGCAGTTACGAAACGGTCCGAAACGCACCAAAACATGTGTTTAGGCTCCAATAGGGTGGATCGGGTTCGTTCGTTGCGAAGAATTCCGACGCGACGTCATTGCACAAACTTTTGCACTAATTGCACCAGTTTGACCCTATTTTGCACCGAATTTCGTGGAGTAATGAAACGGTCCGAAAGGCACCAAAACATGAGTTTAGGGTCCAAAGGGGTGGATCGGGTGCGTTCGTTGCGAACAATTCCGACGCGACTTCGTTGCACGAACTTTTGAACTAATAGCACCAGTTCGGCCCCGTTTTGGATCGACTTTCGTGCAGTTACGAAACGGTCCGAAATGCACCCAAATATGAGTTTAGGCTCCAAAGGGGTGGATCGGGTGCGTTCGTTGCGAACAATTCCGACGCGACTTCGTTGCACGAACTTTTGCACTAATAGCACCAGTTTGACCCTATCTTTCACCAAATTTCGTGCAGTAATGAAACGGTCCGAAATGCACCAAAACATGAGTTTAGGGTCCAAAGGGGTGGATCGGGTGCGTTCGTTGCGAACAATTCCGACGTGTCTTCGTTGCACGAACTTTTGCACTAATAGCACCAGTTTGACTCTATTTTGCACCGAATTTTATGCAGTAACGAAATGGTCCGAAAGGCACCAAAACATGAGTTTAGGGTCCAAAGGGGTGGATCGGGTGCGTTCGTTGCGAACAATTCCGACGCGACTTCGTTGTCCGAACTTTTGCACTAATTGCACCATTTCGGCCCCGTTTTGGATCGACTTTCGTGCAGTTAGGAAACGGTCCTATGCGCACCAAAACATGTGTTTAGGCTCCAATGGGGTGGATCGGGTTCGTTCGTTGCGAAAAATTCCGACGCGACTTCATTGCACAAACTTTTGTACTAATTGCACCAGTTCGGCCCCGTGTTGGATCGACTTTCGTGCAGTTATGAAACGGTCCGAAACGCACCAAAACATGAGTTTAGGCTCCAAAGGTATGGATCGGGTGCGTTCGTTGCGAACAATTCCGACGCGACTTCGTTGCACGAACTTTTCCATTAATAGCACCAGTTTGACCCTATCTTGCACCAAATTTTGTGCAGCTACGAAACGGTTTGAAACGCACCAAAACATGAGTTTAGGGTCCACAGGGGTGGATCGGGTGCGTTCGTTGCGAACAATTCCGACGCGACTTCGTTGCACGAACTTTTGCACTAATTGCACCAGTTTGACCCTATTTTGCACCGAATTTCGTGCAGTAACGAAACGGTCCGAAATGCACCAAAACATGAGTTTAGGGTCCAAAGGGGTGGATCGGGTGCGTTCGTTGCGAAAAATTCCGACACGACTTCGTTTCCCGAACTTTTGCACTAATCGCACCATTTCGGCCCCGTTTTGGATCGACTTTCGTGCAGTTACGAAACGGTCCGAAACGCACCAAAACATGTGTTTAGGCTCCAATAGGGTGGATCGGGTTCGTTCGTTGCGAAGAATTCCGACGCGACGTCATTGCACAAACTTTTGCACTAATTGCACCAGTTTGACCCTATTTTGCACCGAATTTCGTGGAGTAATGAAACGGTCCGAAAGGCACCAAAACATGAGTTTAGGGTCCAAAGGGGTGGATCGGGTGCGTTCGTTGCGAACAATTCCGACGCGACTTCGTTGCACGAACTTTTGAACTAATAGCACCAGTTCGGCCCCGTTTTGGATCGACTTTCGTGCAGTTACGAAACGGTCCGAAATGCACCCAAACATGAGTTTAGGCTCCAAAGGGGTGGATCGGGTGCGTTCGTTGCGAACAATTCCGACGCGACTTCATTGCACGAACTTTTGCACTAATAGCACCAGTTTGACCCTATCTTGCACCGAACTTCCTGCAGTAATGAAACGGTTTGAAATGCACCAAAACAAGAGTTTAGGGTCAAATGGCGTGGATCGGGTTCGTTCGTTGCGAAGAATTCCGACGCGACTTCATTGCACAAACTTTTGCACTAATTGCACCATTTCGGCCCCGTTTTGGATCGACTTTCGTGCAGTTACGAAACGGTCCGAAACGCACAAAAACATGTGTTTAGGCTCCAATAGGGTGGATCGGGTTCGTTCATTGCGAAGAATTCTGACACGACGTCATTGCACAAACTTTTGCACAAATTGCACCATTTCGGCCCCGTTTTGGATCAACTTTCGTGCAGTTACGAAACGGTTCGAAACGCACCAAAACATATGTTTAGGGTCCAATGGGGTGGATCGGGTTTGTTCGTTACGAAGAATTCCGACGCGACTTCGTTGCACGAACTTTTCCACTAATAGCACCAGTTTGACCCTATCTTGCACCAAATTTCGTGCAGTAATGAAACGGTCCGAAAGGCACCAAATCATGAGTTTAGGGTCCAAAGGGGTGGATCGGGTGCGTTCGTTGCGAACAATTCCGACGCGACATCGTTGCACGAACTTTTGAACTAATACACCAGTTTGACCCTATTTTGCACCGAATTTCGTGCAGTAACGAAACGGTCCGAAAGGCACCAAAACATGAGTTTAGGGTCCAAAGGGGTGGATCGGGTGCGTTCGTAGCGAAAAATTCCGACGCCACTTCGTTGCCCGAACTTTTGCACTAATTGCACCAGTTCGGCCCCGTTTTGGATCGACGTTCGTGCAGTTACGAAACGGTCCGAAATGCACCCAAACATGAGTTTAGGCTCCAAAGGGGTGGATCGGGTGCGTTCGTTGCGAACAATTCCGACGCGACTTTATTGCACAAACTTTTGCACTAATTGCACCATTTCGGCCCCGTTTTGGATCAACTTTTGTGCAGTTATGAAACGGTCCGAAACGCACCAAAACATGTGTTTAGGGTCCAATAGGGTGGATCGGGTTCGTTCGTTGCGAAAAATTCCGACGCGACTTCATTGCACGAACTTTTGCACCAATTGCACCAGTTTGGCCCCGTTTTGCTCCGACTTTCGTGCAGCTACGAAACGGTTCGAAACGCACCAAAACATGAGTTTAGGGTCCACAGGGGTGGATCGGGTGCGTTCGTTGCGAACAATTCCGACGCGACTTCGTTGCACGAACTTTTGCACTAATTGCACCAGTTTGACCCTATTTTGCACCGAATTTCGTGCAGTAACGAAACGGTCCGAAATGCACCAAAACATGAGTTTAGGGTCCAAAGGGGTGGATCGGGTGCGTTCGTTGCGAAAAATTCCGACGCGACTTCGTTTCCCGAACTTTTGCACTAATCGCACCATTTCGGCCCCGTTTTGGATCGACTTTCGTGCAGTTACGAAACGGTCCGAAACGCACCAAAACATGTGTTTAGGCTCCAATAGGGTGGATCGGGTTCGTTCGTTGCGAAGAATTCCGACGTGACGTCATTGCACAAACTTTTGCACTAATTGCACCATTTCGGCCCCGTTTTGGATCAACTTTCGTGCAGTTACGAAACGGTCCGAAACGCACCAAAACATGTGTTTAGGGTCCAATGGGGTGGATCGGGTTCGTTCGTTGCGAAGAATTCCGACGCGACTTCATTGCACGAACTTTTGCACCAATTGCACCAGTTTGGCCCCGTTTTGCTCCGACTTTCGTGCAGCTACTTAACGGTTTGAAACGCACCAAAACATGAGTTTAGGCTCCAAAGGTATGGATCGGGTGCGTTCGTTGCGAAGAATTCCGACGCGACTTCATGGCACAAACTTTTGCACTAATTGCACCAGTTTGACCCTATTTTGCACCGAATTTCGTGCAGTAATGAAACGGTCCGAAATGCACCAAAACATGAGTTTAGGTTCCCAAGGGGTGGATCGGGTGCGTTCGTTGCGAAAAATTCCGACGCGACTTCGTTGCCCGAACTTTTGCACTAATTGCACCATTTCGGCCCCGTTTTGGGTCGACTTTCGTGCAGTTACGAAACGGTCCGAAACGCACCAAAACATGTGTTTAGGGTCCAATGGGGTGGATCGGGTTCGTTCGTTGCGAAGAATTCCGACGCGACTTCATTGCACGAACTTTTGCACCAGTTTGGCCCCGTTTTGCTCCGACTTTCGTGCAGCTACGAAACGGTTTGAAACGCACCAAAACATGAGTTTAGGGTCCACAGGGGTGGATCGGGTGCGTTCGTTGCGAACAATTCCGACGCGACTTCGTTGCACGAACTTTTGCACTAATAGCACCAGTTTGACCCTATCTTTCACCAAATTTCGTGCAGTAATGAAACGGTCCGAAATGCACCAAAACATGAGTTTAGGGTCCAAAGGGGTGGATCGGGTGCGTTCGTTGCGAACAATTCCGACGTGTCTTCGTTGCACGAACTTTTGCACTAATAGCACCAGTTTGACCCTATTTTGCACCGAATTTCATGCAGTAACGAAATGGTCCGAAAGGCACCAAAACATGAGTTTAGGGTCGAAAGGGGTGGATCGGGTGCGTTCGTTGCGAACAATTCCGACGCGACTTCGTTGTCCGAACTTTTGCACTAATTGCACCATTTCGGCCCCGTTTTGGATCGACTTTCGTGCAGTTACGAAACGGTCCTATGCGCACCGAAACATGTGTTTAGGCTCCAATGGGGTGGATCGGGTTCGTTCGTTGCGAAAAATTCCGACGCGACTTCATTGCACAAACTTTTGTACTAATTGCACCAGTTCGGCCCCGTGTTGGATCGACTTTCGTGCAGTTATGAAACGGTCCGAAACGCACCAAAACATGAGTTTAGGCTCCAAAGGTATGGATCGGGTGCGTTCGTTGCGAACAATTCCGACACGACTTCGTTGCACGAACTTTTCCATTAATAGCACCAGTTTGACCCTATCTTGCACCAAATTTTGTGCAGTAATGAAATGGTCCGAAAGGCACCAAAACATGAGTTTAGGGTCCAAAGGGGTGGATCGGGTGCGTTCGTTGCGAACAATTCCGACGCGACTTCGTTGCACGAACTTTTGCACTAATAGCACCAGTTTGACCCTATTTTGCACCGAATTTCATGCAGTAACGAAACGGTCCGAAAGGCACCAAAACATGAGTTTAGGGTCCAAAGAGGTGGATCGGGTGCGTTCGTAGCGAAAAATTCCGATGCCACTTCGTTGCCCGAACTTTTGCAATAATTGCACCATTTCGGCCCCGTTTTGGATCGACTTTCGTGCAGTTACGAAACGGTCCGAAACGCACCAAAACATGTGTTTAGGGACCAATGGGGTGGATCGGGTTCGTTCGTTGCGAAGAATTCCGACGCGACTTCGTTGCACAGACTTTTGGACTAATTGCACCATTTCGGCCCCATTTTGGATCGACTTTCGTGCAGTGACGAAACGGTTCGAAACGCACCAAAACATGTGTTTAGGGTCCAATGGGGTGATTCGGTTTCGTTCGTTTTGAAGAATTCCGACAAGACTTCATTGCACAAACTTTGTCACTAATTGCACCAGTTCGGCCCCGTTTTGGATCGACTTTCGTGCAGTTACGAAACGGTCCGAAACGCACCAAAACATGAGTTTAGGCTCAAAAGGGGTGGATCGGGTGCGTTCGTTGCGAACAATTCCGACGCGACTTCGTTGCACGAACTTTTGCACTAATAGCACCAGTTTGACCCTATCTTGCACCAAATTTCGTGCAGTAATAAAACGGTCCGAAATGCACCAAAACATGAGTTTAGGGTCCAAAGGGGTGGATCGGGTGCGTTCGTTGCGAACCCGACTTCGTTGCACGAACGTTTGCACTAATAGCACCAGTTTGACCCTATTTTGCACCGAATTTCATGCAAGAACGAAACGGTCCGAAAGGCACCAAAACATGAGTTTAGGGTCCAAAGGGGTGGATCGGGTGCGTTCGTAGCGAAAAATTCCGACGCGACGTCATTGCACAAACTTTTGCACTAATTGCACCATTTCGGCCCCATTTTGGATCAACTTTCGTGCAGTTACGAAACGGTCCGAAACGCACCAAAACATGTGTTTAGGGTCCAATGGGGTGGATCGTGTTCGTTCGTTGCAAAGAATTCCGATGCGACTTCATTGCACGAACTTTTGCACCAGTTTGGCCCCGTTTTGCTCCGACTTTCGTGCAGCTACGAAATGGTTTGAAACGCACCAAAACATGAGTTTAGGGTCCATAGGGGTGGATCGGGTGCGTTCGTTGCGAACAATTCCGACGCGACTTCGTTGCCCGAACTTTTGCACTAATTGCACCATTTCGGCCCCGTTTTGGGTCGACTTTCGTGCAGTTACGAAACGGTCCAAAACGCACCAAAACATGTGTTTAGGGTCCAATGGGGTGGATCGGGTTCGTTCGTTGCGAAGAATTCCGACGTGACTTCATTGCACGAACTTTTGCACCAGTTTGGCCCCGTTTTGCTCCGACTTTCGTGCAGCTACGAAACGGTTTGAAACGCACCAAAACATGAGTTTAGGGTCCACAGGGGTGGATCGGGTGCGTTCGTAGCGAAAAATTCCGACTCCACTTCGTTGCCCGAACTTTTGCAATAATTGCACCATTTCGGCCCCGTTTTGGGTCGACTTTCGTGCAGTTACGAAACGGTCCGAAACGCACCAAAACATGTGTTCAGCGTCCAATGGGGTGGATCGGGTTCGTTCGTTGCGAAGAATTCCGACGCGACTTCATTGCACGAACTTTTGCACCAGTTTGGCCCCGTTTTGCTCCGACTTTCGTGCACCTACGAAACGGTTTGAAACGCACCAAAACATGAGTTTAGGGTCCACAGGGGTGGATCGGGTGCGTTCGTAGCGAAGAATTCCGACGCGACTTCATTGCACAAACTTTTGCACTAATTGCACCATTTCGGCCCCGTTTTGGATCGACTTTCGTGCAGTTACGAAACGGTCCGAAACGCACAAAAACATGTGTTTAGGGTCCAATAGGGTGGATCGGGTTCGTTCGTTGCGAAGAATTCCGACGCGACGTCATTGCACAAACTTTTGCACTAATTGCACCATTTCGGCCCGTTTTGAATCAACTTTCGTGCAGTTACGAAACGGTCCGAAACGCACCAAAACATGTGTTTAGGGTCCAATGGGGTGGGTCGGGTTCGTTCGCTGCGAAGAATTCCGACGCGACTTCATTGCACGAACTTTTACACCAATTGCACCAGTTTGGCCCCGTTTTGCTCCGACTTTCGTGCAGCTACGAAACGGTTTGAAACGCACCAAAACATGAGTTTAGGGTCCACAGGGGTGGATCGGGTGCGTTCGTTGCGAACAATTCCGACGCGACTTCGTTGCACGAACTTCTGCACTAATTGCACCAGTTTGACCCTATTTTGCACCGAATTTCGTGCAGTAATGAAACGGTCCGAAATGCACCAAAACATGAGTTTAGGTTCCAAAGGGGTGGATCGGGTGCGTTCGTTGCGAAAAATTCCGACGCGACTTCGTTGCCCGAACTTTTGCACTAATTGCACCATTTCGGCCCCGTTTTGGGTCGACTTTCGTGCAGTTACGAAACGGTCCGAAACGCACCAAAACATGTGTTTAAGGTCCAATGGGGTGGATCGGGTTCGTTCGTTGCGAAGAATTCCGACGCGACTTCATTGCACGAACTTTTGCACCAGTTTGGCATCGTTTTGCTCCGACTTTCGTGCACCTACGAAACGGTTTGAAACGCACCAAAACATGAGTTTAGGGTCCACAGGGGTGGATCGGGTGCGTTCGTAGCGAAAAATTCCGACGCCACTTCATTGCCCGAACTTTTGCAATAATTGCACCATTTCGGCCCCGTTTTGGGTCGACTTTCGTGCAGTTACGAAACGGTCCGAAACGCACCAAAACATGTGTTTAGGGTCCAATGGGGTGGATCGGGTTCGTTCGTTGCGAAGAATTCCGACGCGACTTCATTGCACGAACTATTGCACCAGTTTGGCCTCGTTTTGCTCCGACTTTCGTGCAGCTACGAAACGGTCTGAAACGCACCAAAACATGAGTTTAGGGTCCACAGGGGTGGATCGGGTGCGTTCGTTGCGAACAATTCCGACGCGACTTCGTTGCACGAACTTTTGCACTAATAGCACCAGTTTGACCCTATCTTTCACCAAATTTCGTGCAGTAATGAAACGGTCCGAAATGCACCAAAACATGAGTGTAGGGTCCAAAGGGGTGGATCGGGTGCGTTCGTTGCGAAGAATTCCGACGCGACTTCATTGCACGAACTTTTGCACCAATTGCACCAGTTTGGCCCCGTTTTGCTCCGACTTTCCTGCAGCTACGAAACGGTTTGAAACGCACCAAAACATGAGTTTAGGGTCCACAGGGGTGGATCGGGTGCGTTCGTTGCGAACAATTCCGACGCGACTTCGTTGCACGAACTTTTGCACTAATTGCACCAGTTTGACCCTATTTTGCACCGAATTTCGTGCAGTAATGAAACGGTCCGAAATGCACCAAAACATGAGTTTAGGTTCTAAAGGGGTGGATCGGGTGCGTTCGTTGCGAAAAATTCCGACGCGACTTCGTTGCCCGAACTTTTGCACTAATTGCACCATTTCGGCCCCGTTTTGGGTCGACTTTCGTGCAGTTATGAAACAGTCCGAAACGCACCAAAACATGTGTTTAGGGTCCAATGGGGTGGATCGGGTTCGTTCGTTGCGAAGAATTCCGACGCGACTTCATTGCACGAACTTTTGCACCAGTTTGGCCCCGTTTTGCTCCGACTTTCGTGCAGCTACGAAACGGTTTGAAACGCACCAAAACATGAGTTTAGGGTCCACAGGGGTGGATCGGGTGCGTTCGTAGCGAAAAATTCCGACGCCACTTCGTTGCCCGAACTTTTGCAATAATTGCACCATTTCGGCCCCGTTTTGGGTCGACTTTCGTGCAGTTACGAAACGGTCCGAAACGCACCAAAACATGTGTTCAGCGTCCAATGGGGTGGATCGGGTTCGTTCGTTGCGAAGAATTCCGACGCGACTTCGTTGCACGAACTATTGCACCAGTTTGGCCCCGTTTTGCTCCGACTTTCGTGCAGCTACGAAACGGTTTGAAACGCACCAAAACATGAGTTTAGGGTCCACAGGGGTGGATCGGGTGTGTTCGTTGCGAACAATTCCGACGCGACTTCGTTGCACGAACTTTTGCACTAATAGCACCAGTTTGACCCTATCTTTCACCAAATTTCGTGCAGTAATGAAACGGTCCGAAATGCACCAAAACATGAGTTTAGGGTCCAAAGGGGTGGATCGGGTGCGTTCGTTGCGAACAATTCCGACGTGACTTCGTTGCACGAACTTTTGCACTAATAGCACCAGTTTGACCCTATTTTGCACCGAATTTCATGCAGTAACGAAACGGTCCGAAACGCACCCAAACATGAGTTTAGGCTCCAAAGGGTTGGATCGGGTGCCTTCGTTGCGAACAATTCCGACGCGACTTCGTTGCACGAACTTTTGCACTAATAGCACCAGTTTGACCCTATCTTGCACCGAACTTCGTGCAGTAAGGAAACGGATTGAAATGCACCCAAACAAGAGTTTAGGGTCCAATGGCGTGGATCGGGTTCGTTCGTTGCGAAGAATTCTGACGCGACTTCATTGCACAAACTTTTGCACTACTTGCACCATTCCGGCCCCGTTTTGGATCGACTTTCGTGCAGTTACGAAAAGGTCCGAAACGCACCCAAACATGAGTTTTGGCTCCAAAGGGGTGGATCGGGTGCGTTCGTTGCGAACAATTCCGACGCGACTTTGTTGCACGAACTGTTGCACTAATAGCACCAGTTTGACCCTATCTTGCACCGAACTTCGTGCAGTAATGAAACGGTTCGAAATGCACCAAAACATGAGTTTAGGGTCCAAAGGGGTGGATCGGGTGCGTTCGTAGCGAAAAATTCCGACGCCACTTCGTTGCCCGAACTTTTGCACTAATTGCACCATTTCGGCCCCGTTTTGGATCGACTTTCGTGAAGTTATGAAATGGTCCGAAACGCACCAAAACATGTGTTTAGGGTCCATTGGGGTGGATCGGGTTCGTTCGTTGCGAATAATTCCGACGCGACTTCATTGCACGAACTTTTGCACCAATTGCACCAGTTTGGCCCCGTTTTGCTCCGACTTTCTTGCAGCTACGAAACGGTTTGAAACGCACCAAAACATGAGTTTAGGGTCCACAGGGGTGGATCGGGTGCGTTCGTTGCGAACAATTCCGACGCGACTTCGTTGCACGAACTTTTGCACTAATAGCACCAGTTTGACCCTATTTTGCACCGAATTTCGTGCAGTAACGAAACGGTCCGAAAGGCACCAAAACATGAGTTTAGGGTCCAAAGGGGTGGATCGGGTGCGTTCGTTGCGAACAATTCCGACGCGACTTCGTTGCACGAACATTTGAACTAATAGCACCAGTTTGATCCTATTTTGCACCGAATTTCGTGCAGTAACGAAACGGTCCGAAAGGCACCAAAACATGAGTTTAGGGTCCACAGGGGTGGATCGGGTGCGTTCGTTGCGAACAATTCCGACGCGACTTCGTTGCACGAACTTTTGCACTAATAGCACCAGTTTGACCCTATTTTGCACCAAATTTCGTGCAGTAACGAAACGGTCCGAAAGGCACCAAAACATGAGTTTAGGGTCCAAAGGGGTGGATCGGGTGTGTTCGTTGCGAACAATTCCGACGCGACTTCGTTGCACGAACTTTTGAACTAATAGCACCAGTTTGATCCTATTTTGGATCGAATTTCGTGCAGTAACAAAACGGTCCGAAAGGCACCAAAACATGAGTTTAGGGTCCAAAGGGGTGGATCGGGTGCGTTCGTAGCGAAAAATTCCGACGCCACTTCATTGCCCGAACTTTTGCACTAATTGCACCAGTTCGGCCCCGTTCTGGATCGAGTTTCGTGCAGTTACGAAACGGTCCGAAACGCACCCAAACATGAGTTTAGGCTCCAAAGGGGTGGATCGGGTGCGTTCGTTGCGTACAATTCCGAACTTCGTGCAGTAATGAAACGGTTTGAAATGCACCAAAACATGAGTTTAGGGTCCAATAGCGTGGATCGGGTTCGTTCGTTGCGAAGAATTCCGACGCGACTTCATTGTACAAACTTTTGCACTAATTGCACCAGTTCGGCCCCATTTTGGATCGACTTTCGTGCAGCTACGAAACGGTCCGAAACGCACCCAAACATGAGTTTAGGCTCCAAAGGGGTGGATCGGGTGCGTTCGTTGCGAACAATTCTGACGCGACTTCGTTGCACGAACTTTTGCACTAATATCACCAGTTTGACCCTATCTTGCACCGAACTTCGTGCAGTAATGAAACGGTTCAAAATACACCAAAACATGAGTTTAGGGTCCAAAGGGGTGGATCGGGTGCGTTCGTTGCGAACAATTCCGACGCGACTTTGTTGCACGAACTTTTGCACTAATAGCACCAGTTTGACCCTATCTTGCACCGAACTTCGTGCAGTAATGAAACGGTTCGAAATGCACCAAAACATGAGTTTAGGGTCCAAAGGGGTGGATCGGGTGCGTTCGTAGCGAACAATTCCGAGGCGACTTCGTTGCCCGAACTTTTGCACTAATTGCACCATTTCGGCCCCGTTTTGGGTCGACTTTCGTGCAGTTACGAAACGGTCCGAAACGCACCAAAACATGTGTTCAGCGTCCAATGGGGTGGATCGGGTTCGTTCGTTGCGAAGAATTCCGACGCGACTTCATTGCACGAACTAATGCACCAGTTTGGCCCCGTTTTGCTCCGACTTTCGTGCAGCTACGAAACGGTTTGAAACGCACCAAAACATGAGTTTAGGGTCCACAGGGGTGGATCGGGTGCGTTCGTTGCGAACAATTCCGACGCGACTTCGTTGCACGAACTTTTGCACTAATAGCACCAGTTTGACCCTATCTTTCACAAAATTTCGTGCAGTAATGAAACGGTCCGAAATGCACCAAAACATGAGTTTAGGGTCCAAAGGGGTGGATCGGGTGCGTTCGTTGCGAACAATTCCGACGTGACTTCGTTGCACGAACTTTTGCACTAATAGCACCAGTTTGACCCTATTTTGCACCGAATTTCATGCAGTAACGAAACGGTCCGAAACGCACCCAAACATGAGTTTAGGCTCCAAAGGGTTGGATCGGGTGCCTTCGTTGCGAACAATTCCGACGCGACTTCGTTGCACGAACTTTTGCACTAATAGCACCAGTTTGACCCTATCTTGCACCGAACTTCGTGCAGTAAGGAAACGGTTTGAAATGCACCCAAACAAGAGTTTAGGGTCAAATGGCGTGGATCGGGTTCGTTCGTTGCGAAAAAATTCTGACGCGACTTCATTGCACAAACTTTTGCACTACTTGCACCATTCCGGCCCCGTTTTGGATCGACTTTCGTGCAGTTACGAAAAGGTCCGAAACGCACCCAAACATGAGTTTTGGCTCCAAAGGGGTGGATCGGGTGCGTTCGTTGCGAACAATTCCGACGCGACTTTGTTGCACGAACTTTTGCACTAATAGCACCAGTTTGACCCTATCTTGCACCGAACTTCGTGCAGTAATGAAACGGTTCGAAATGCACCAAAACATGAGTTTAGGGTCCAAAGGGGTGGATCGGGTGCGTTCGTAGCGAAAAATTCCGACGCCACTTCGTTGCCCGAACTTTTGCACTAATTGCACCATTTCGGCCCCGTTTTGGATCGACTTTCGTGCAGTTATGAAATGGTCCGAAACGCACCAAAACATGTGTTTAGGGTCCATTGGGGTGGATCGGGTTCGTTCGTTGCGAATAATTCCGACGCGACTTCATTGCACGAACTTTTGCACCAATTGCACCAGTTTGGCCCCGTTTTGCTCCGACTTTCGTGCAGCTACGAAACGGTTTGAAACGCACCAAAACATGAGTTTAGGGTCCACAGGGGTGGATCGGGTGCGTTCGTTGCGAACAATTCCGACGCGACTTCGTTGCACGAACTTTTGCACTAATAGCACCAGTTTGACCCTATTTTGCACCGAATTTCGTGCAGTAACGAAACGGTCTGAAAGGCACCAAAACATGAGTTTAGGGTCCAAAGGGGTGGATCGGGTGCGTTCGTTGCGAACAATTCCGACGCGACTTCGTTGCACGAACTTTTGAACTAATAGCACCAGTTTGATCCTATTTTGGATCGAATTTCGTGCAGTAACAAAACGGTCCGAAAGGCACCAAAACATGAGTTTAGGGTCCAAAGGGGTGGATCGGGTGCGTTCGTAGCGAAAAATTCCGACGCCACTTCATTGCCCGAACTTTTGCACTAATTGCACCAGTTCGGCCCCGTTCTGGATCGAGTTTCGTGCAGTTACGAAACGGTCCGAAACGCACCCAAACATGAGTTTAGGCTCCAAAGGGGTGGATCGGGTGCGTTCGTTGCGTACAATTCCGAACTTTGTGCAGTAATGAAACGGTTTGAAATGCACCAAAGCATGAGTTTAGGGTCCAATAGCGTGGATCGGGTTCGTTCGTTGCGAAGAATTCCGACGCGACTTCATTGTACAAACTTTTGCACTAATTGCACCAGTTCGGCCCCGTTTTGGATCGACTTTCGTGCAGCTACGAAACGGTCCGAAACGCACCCAAACATGAGTTTAGGCTCCAAAGGGGTGGATCGGGTGCGTTCGTTGCGAACAATTCTGACGCGACTTCGTTGCACGAACTTTTGCACTAATATCACCAGTTTGACCCTATCTTGCACCGAACTTCGTGCAGTAATGAAACGGTTCGAAATACACCAAAACATGAGTTTAGGGTCCAAAGGGGTGGATCGGGTGCGTTCGTTGCGAATAATTCTGACGCGACTTTGTTGCACGAACTTTTGCACTAATAGCACCAGTTTGACCCTATCTTGCACCGAACTTCGTGCAGTAATGAAACGGTTCGAAATGCACCAAAACATGAGTTTAGGGTCCAAAGGGGTGGATCGGGTGCGTTCGTAGCGAAAAATTCCGACGCCACTTCGTTGCCCGAACTTTTGCACTAATTGCACCATTTCGGCCCCGTTTTGGATCGACTTTCGTGCAGTTATGAAATGGTCCGAAACGCACCAAAACATGTGTTTAGGGTCCATTGGGGTGGATCGGGTTCGTTCGTTGCGAATAATTCCGACGCGACTTCATTGCACGAACTTTTGCACCAATTGCACCAGTTTGGCCCCGTTTTGCTCCGACTTTCGTGCAGCTACGAAACGGTTTGAAACGCACCAAAACATGA
This sequence comes from Panicum miliaceum, assembly GCA_032594955.1. NCBI lineage: Eukaryota > Viridiplantae > Streptophyta > Magnoliopsida > Poales > Poaceae > Panicum > Panicum miliaceum. The sequence goes on from CM064061.1 coordinate 28,857,099, forward strand.
GTTTAGGGTCCACAGGGGTGGATCGGGTGCGTTCGTTGCGAACAATTCCGACGCGACTTCGTTGCACGAACTTTTGCACTAATAGCACCAGTTTGACCCTATTTTGCACCGAATTTCGTGCAGTAACGAAACGGTCCGAAAGGCACCAAAACATGAGTTTAGGGTCCAAAGGGGTGGATCGGGTGCGTTCGTTGCGAACAATTCCGACGCGACTTCGTTGCACGAACTTTTGCACTAATAGCACCAGTTTGAACCTATTTTGCACCGAATTTCGTGCAGTAACAAAACGGTCCGAAAGGCACCAAAAACATGAGTTTAGGGTCCAAAGGGGTGGATCGGGTGCGTTCGTTGCGAACAATTCCGACGCGACTTCGTTGCACGAACATTTGAACTAATAGCACCAGTTTGATCCTATTTTGCACCGAATTTCGTGCAGTAACGAAACGGTCCGAAAGGCACCAAAACATGAGTTTAGGGTCCACAGGGGTGGATCGGGTGCGTTCGTTGCGAACAATTCCGACGCGACTTCGTTGCACGAACTTTTGCACTAATAGCACCAGTTTGACCCTATTTTGCACCGAATTTCGTGCAGTAACGAAACGGTCCGAAAGGCACCAAAACATGAGTTTAGGGTCCAAAGGGGTGGATCGGGTGCGTTCGTTGCGAACAATTCCGACGCGACTTCGTTGCATGAACTTTTGAACTAATAGCACCAGTTTGATCCTATTTTGGATCGAATTTCGTGCAGTAACAAAACGGTCCGAAAGGCACCAAAACATGAGTTTAGGGTCCAAAGGGGTGGATCGGGTGCGTTCGTAGCGAAAAATTCCGACGCCACTTCATTGCCCGAACTTTTGCACTAATTGCACCAGTTCGGCCCCGTTCTGGATCGAGTTTCGTGCAGTTACGAAACGGTCCGAAACGCACCCAAACATGAGTTTAGGCTCCAAAGGGGTGGATCGGGTGCGTTCGTTGCGTACAATTCCGAACTTCGTGCAGTAATGAAACGGTTTGAAATGCACCAAAACATGAGTTTAGGGTCCAATAGCGTGGATCGGGTTCGTTCGTTGCGAAGAATTCCGACGCGACTTCATTGTACAAACTTTTGCACTAATTGCACCAGTTCGGCCCCATTTTGGATCGACTTTCGTGCAGCTACGAAACGGTCCGAAACGCACCCAAACATGAGTTTAGGCTCCAAAGGGGTGGATCGGGTGCGTTCGTTGCGAACAATTCTGACGCGACTTCGTTGCACGAACTTTTGCACTAATATCACCAGTTTGACCCTATCTTGCACCGAACTTCGTGCAGTAATGAAACGGTTCGAAATACACCAAAACATGAGTTTAGGGTCCAAAGGGGTGGATCGGGTGCGTTCGTTGCGAACAATTCCGACGCGACTTTGTTGCACGAACTTTTGCACTAATAGCACCAGTTTGACCCTATCTTGCACCGAACTTCGTGCAGTAATGAAACGGTTCGAAATGCACCAAAACATGAGTTTAGGGTCCAAAGGGGTGGATCGGGTGCGTTCGTAGCGAACAATTCCGACGCGACTTCGTTGCCCGAACTTTTGCACTAATTGCACCATTTCGGCCCCGTTTTGGGTCGACTTTCGTGCAGTTACGAAACGGTCCGAAACGCACCAAAACATGTGTTCAGCGTCCAATGGGGTGGATCGGGTTCGTTCGTTGCGAAGAATTCCGACGCGACTTCATTGCACGAACTTTTGCACCAATTGCACCAGTTTGGCCCCGTTTTGCTCCGACTTTCGTGCAGCTATGAAACGGTTTGAAACGCACCAAAACATGAGTTTAGGGTCCACAGGGGTGGATCGGGTGCGTTCGTTGCGAACAATTCCGACGCGACTTCGTTGCACGAACTTTTGCACTAATAGCACCAGTTTGACCCTATTTTGCACCGAATTTCGTGCAGTAACGAAACGGTCCGAAAGGCACCAAAACATGAGTTTAGGGTCCAAAGGGGTGGATCGGGTGCGTTCGTTGCGAACAATTCCGACGCGACTTCGTTGCACGAACTTTTGAACTAATAGCACCAGTTTGATCCTATTTGGATCGAATTTCGTGCAGTAACAAAACGGTCCGAAAGGCACCAAAACATGAGTTTAGGGTCCAAAGGGGTGGATCGGGTGCGTTCGTAGCGAAAAATTCCGACGCCACTTCATTGCCCGAACTTTTGCACTAATTGCACCAGTTCGGCCCCGTTCTGGATCGAGTTTCGTGCAGTTACGAAACGGTCCGAAACGCACCCAAACATGAGTTTAGGCTCCAAAGGGGTGGATCGGGTGCGTTCGTTGCGTACAATTCCGAACTTCGTGCAGTAATGAAACGGTTTGAAATGCACCAAAACATGAGTTTAGGGTCCAATAGCGTGGATCGGGTTCGTTCGTTGCGAAGAATTCCGACGCGACTTCATTGTACAAACTTTTGCACTAATTGCACCAGTTCGGCCCCGTTTTGGATCGACTTTCGTGCAGCTACGAAACGGTCCGAAACTCACCCAAACATGAGTTTAGGCTCCAAAGGGGTGGATCGGGTGCGTTCGTTGCGAACAATTCTGACGCGACTTCGTTGCACGAACTTTTGCACTAATATCACCAGTTTGACCCTATCTTGCACCGAACTTCGTGCAGTAATGAAACGGTTCGAAATGCACCAAAACATGAGTTTAGGGTCCAAAGGGGTGGATCGGGTGCGTTCGTTGCGAAAAACTCCGACGCGACTTCGTAGCCCGAACTTTTGCTCTAATTGCACCATTTCGGCCCCGTTTTGGATCGACTTTCGTGCAGTTATGAAACGGTCCGAAAAGCACAAAAACATGTGTTTAGGGTCCAATGGGGTTGTATTGGGTTCGTTCGTTGCAAAGAATTCCTACGCGACTTCATTGCACAAACTTTTGCATTAATTGCACCAGTTCGGCCCTGTTTTGGATCGACTTTCGTGCAGTTACGAAACATTCCGAAACGCACCCAAACATGAGTTTAGGCTCCAAAGGGGTGGATCGGGTGCGTTCGTTGCCAACAATTCCGACGCGACTTCATTGCACGAACTTTTGCACCAATTGCACCAGTTTGGCCCCGTTTTGCTCCGACTTTCGTGCAGCTACGAAACGGTTTGAAACGCACCAAAACATGTGTTTAGGGTCCCATAGGGTGGATCGGGTTCGGTCGTTGCGAAGAATTCCGACGCGACTTCATTGCACGAACTTTTGCACCAATTGCACCAGTTTGGCCCCGTTTTGCTCCGACTTTCCTGCAGCTACTTAACGGTTTGAAACGCACCAAAACATGAGTTTAGGCTCCAAAGGTTTGGATCGAGTGCGCTCGTTGCGAAGAATTCCGACGCGACTTCATTGCACAAACTTTTGCACTAATTGCACCAGTTTGACCCTATTCTGCACCGAATTTCGTGCAGTAATGAAACAGTCCGAAATGCACCAAAACATGAGTTTAGGTTCCAAAGGGGTGGATCGGGTGCGTTCGTTGCGAAAAATTCCGACGCGACTTCGTTGCCCGAACTTTTGCACTAATTGCACCATTTCGGCCCCGTATTGGATCGACTTTCCTGCAGTTACGAAACGGTCCGAAGCACACCAAAACATGTGTTTAGGGTCCAATGGGGTGGATCGGGTTCGTTCGTTGCGAAGAATTCCGACGCGACTTCATTGTACAAACTTTTGCACTAATTGCACCAGTTCGGCCCCATTTTGGATCGACTTTCGTGCAGCTACGAAACGGTCCGAAACGCACCCAAACATGAGTTTAGGCTCCAAAGGGGTGGATCGGGTGCGTTCGTTGCGAACAATTCTGACGCGACTTCGTTGCACGAACTTTTGCACTAATATCACCAGTTTGACCCTATCTTGCACCGAACTTCGTGCAGTAATGAAACGGTTCGAAATACACCAAAACATGAGTTTAGGGTCCAAAGGGGTGGATCGGGTGCGTTCGTTGCGAACAATTCCGACGCGACTTTGTTGCACGAACTTTTGCACTAATAGCACCAGTTTGACCCTATCTTGCACCGAACTTCGTGCAGTAATGAAACGGTTCGAAATGCACCAAAACATGAGTTTAGGGTCCAAAGGGGTGGATCGGGTGCGTTCGTAGCGAACAATTCCGACGCGACTTCGTTGCCCGAACTTTTGCACTAATTGCACCATTTCGGCCCCGTTTTGGGTCGACTTTCGTGCAGTTACGAAACGGTCTGAAACGCACCAAAACATGTGTTCAGCGTCCAATGGGGTGGATCGGGTTCGTTCGTTGCGAAGAATTCCGACGCGACTTCATTGCACGAACTAATGCACCAGTTTGGCCCCGTTTTGCTCCGACTTTCGTGCAGCTACGAAACGGTTTGAAACGCACCAAAACATGAGTTTAGGGTCCACAGGGGTGGATCGGGTGCGTTCGTTGCGAACAATTCCGACGCGACTTCGTTGCACGAACTTTTGCACTAATAGCACCAGTTTGACCCTATCTTTCACAAAATTTCGTGCAGTAATGAAACGATCCGAAATGCACCAAAACATGAGTTTAGGGTCCAAAGGGGTGGATCGGGTGCGTTCGTTGCGAACAATTCCGACGTGACTTCGTTGCACAAACTTTTGCACTAATAGCACCAGTTTGACCCTATTTTGCACCGAATTTCATGCAGTAACGAAACGGTCCGAAACGCACCCAAACATGAGTTTAGGCTCCAAAGGGTTGGATCGGGTGCCTTCGTTGCGAACAATTCCGACGCGACTTCGTTGCACGAACTTTTGCACTAATAGCACCAGTTTGACCCTATCTTGCACCGAACTTCGTGCAGTAAGGAAACGGTTTGAAATGCACCCAAACAAGAGTTTAGGGTCAAATGGCGTGGATCGGGTTCGTTCGTTGCGAAGAATTCTGACGCGACTTCATTGCACAAACTTTTGCACTACTTGCACCATTCCGGCCCCGTTTTGGATCGACTTTCGTGCAGTTATGAAAAGGTCCGAAACGCACCCAAAAATGAGTTTTGGCTCCAAAGGGGTGGATCGGGTGCGTTCGTTGCGAACAATTCCGACGCGACTTTGTTGCACGAACTTTTGCACTAATAGCACCAGTTTGACCCTATCTTGCACCGAACTTCGTGCAGTAATGAAACGGTTCGAAATGCACCAAAACATGAGTTTAGGGTCCAAAGGGGTGGATCGGGTGCGTTCGTAGCGAAAAATTCCGACGCCACTTCGTTGCCCGAACTTTTGCACTAATTGCACCATTTCGGCCCCGTTTTGGATCGACTTTCGTGCAGTTATGAAATGGTCCGAAACGCACCAAAACATGTGTTTAGGGTCCATTGGGGTGGATCGGGTTCGTTCGTTGCGAATAATTCCGACGCGACTTCATTGCACGAACTTTTGCACCAATTGCACCAGTTTGGCCCCGTTTTGCTCCGACTTTCGTGCAGCTACGAAACGGTTTGAAACGCGCCAAAACATGAGTTTAGGGTCCACAGGGGTGGATCGGGTGCGTTCGTTGCGAACAATTCCGACGCGACTTCGTTGCACGAACTTTTGCACTAATAGCACCAGTTTGACCCTATTTTGCACCGAATTTCGTGCAGTAACGAAACGGTCCGAAAGGCACCAAAACATGAGTTTAGGGTCCAAAGGGGTGGATCGGGTGCGTTCGTTGCGAACAATTCCGACGCGACTTCGTTGCACGAACTTTTGAACTAATAGCACCAGTTTGATCCTATTTTGGATCGAATTTCATGCAGTAACAAAACGGTCCGAAAGGCACCAAAACATGAGTTTAGGGTCCAAAGGGGTGGATCGGGTGCGTTCGTAGCGAAAAATTCCGACGCCACTTCATTGCCCGAACTTTTGCACTAATTGCACCAGTTCGGCCCCGTTCTGGATCGAGTTTCGTGCAGTTACGAAACGGTCCGAAACGCACCCAAACATGAGTTTAGGCTCCAAAGGGGTGGATCGGGTGCGTTCGTTGCGTACAATTCCGAACTTCGTGCAGTAATGAAACGGTTTGAAATGCACCAAAACATGAGTTTAGGGTCCAATAGCGTGGATCGGGTTCGTTCGTTGCGAAGAATTCCGACGCGACTTCATTGTACAAACTTTTGCACTAATTGCACCAGTTCGGCCCCATTTTGGATCGACTTTCGTGCAGCTACGAAACGGTCCGAAACGCACCCAAACATGAGTTTAGGCTCCAAAGGGGTGGATCGGGTGCGTTCGTTGCGAACAATTCTGACGCGACTTCGTTGCACGAACTTTTGCACTAATATCACCAGTTTGACCCTATCTTGCACCGAACTTCGTGCAGTAATGAAACGGTTCAAAATACACCAAAACATGAGTTTAGGGTCCAAAGGGGTGGATCGGGTGCGTTCGTTGCGAACAATTCCGACGCGACTTTGTTGCACGAACTTTTGCACTAATAGCACCAGTTTGACCCTATCTTGCACCGAACTTCGTGCAGTAATGAAACGGTTCGAAATGCACCAAAACATGAGTTTAGGGTCCAAAGGGGTGGATCGGGTGCGTTCGTAGCGAACAATTCCGACGCGACTTCGTTGCCCGAACTTTTGCACTAATTGCACCATTTCGGCCCCGTTTTGGGTCGACTTTCGTGCAGTTACGAAACGGTCCGAAACGCACCAAAACATGTGTTCAGCGTCCAATGGGGTGGATCGGGTTCGTTCGTTGCGAAGAATTCCGACGCGACTTCATTGCACGAACTAATGCACCAGTTTGGCCCCGTTTTGCTCCGACTTTCGTGCAGCTACGAAACGGTTTGAAACGCACCAAAACATGAGTTTAGGGTCCACAGGGGTGGATCGGGTGCGTTCGTTGCGAACAATTCCGACGCGACTTCGTTGCACGAACTTTTGCACTAATAGCACCATTTTGACCCTATCTTTCACAAAATTTCGTGCAGTAATGAAACGGTCCGAAATGCACCAAAACATGAGTTTAGGGTCCAAAGGGGTGGATCGGGTGCGTTCGTTGCGAACAATTCCGACGTGACTTCGTTGCACGAACTTTTGCACTAATAGCACCAGTTTGACCCTATTTTGCACCGAATTTCATGCAGTAACGAAACGGTCCGAAACGCACCCAAACATGAGTTTAGGCTCCAAAGGGTTGGATCGGGTGCCTTCGTTGCGAACAATTCCGACGCGACTTCGTTGCACGAACTTTTGCACTAATAGCACCAGTTTGACCCTATCTTGCACCGAACTTCGTGCAGTAAGGAAACGGTTTGAAATGCACCCAAACAAGAGTTTAGGGTCAAATGGCGTGGATCGGGTTCGTTCGTTGCGAAGAATTCTGACGCGACTTCATTGCACAAACTTTTGCACTACTTGCACCATTCCGGCCCCGTTTTGGATCGACTTTCGTGCAGTTACGAAAAGGTCCGAAACGCACCCAAACATGAGTTTTGGCTCCAAAGGGGTGGATCGGGTGCGTTCGTTGCGAACAATTCCGACGCGACTTTGTTGCACGAACTTTTGCACTAATAGCACCAGTTTGACCCTATCTTGCACCGAACTTCGTGCAGTAATGAAACGGTTCGAAATGCACCAAAACATGAGTTTAGGGTCCAAAGGGGTGGATCGGGTGCGTTCGTAGCGAAAAATTCCGACGCCACTTCGTTGCCCGAACTTTTGCACTAATTGCACCATTTCGGCCCCGTTTTGGATCGACTTTCGTGCAGTTATGAAATGGTCCGAAACGCACCAAAACATGTGTTTAGGGTCCATTGGGGTGGATCGGGTTCGTTCGTTGCGAATAATTCCGACGCGACTTCATTGCACGAACTTTTGCACCAATTGCACCAGTTTGGCCCCGTTTTGCTCCGACTTTCGTGCAGCTACGAAACGGTTTGAAACGCACCAAAACATGAGTTTAGGGTCCACAGGGGTGGATCGGGTGCGTTCGTTGCGAACAATTCCGACGCGACTTCGTTGCACGAACTTTTGCACTAATAGCACCAGTTTGACCCTATTTTGCACCGAATTTCGTGCAGTAACGAAACGGTCTGAAAGGCACCAAAACATGAGTTTAGGGTCCAAAGGGGTGGATCGGGTGCGTTCGTTGCGAACAATTCCGACGCGACTTCGTTGCACGAACTTTTGAACTAATAGCACCAGTTTGATCCTATTTTGGATCGAATTTCGTGCAGTAACAAAACGGTCCGAAAGGCACCAAAACATGAGTTTAGGGTCCAAAGGGGTGGATCGGGTGCGTTCGTAGCGAAAAATTCCGACGCCACTTCATTGCCCGAACTTTTGCACTAATTGCACCAGTTCGGCCCCGTTCTGGATCGAGTTTCGTGCAGTTACGAAACGGTCCGAAACGCACCCAAACATGAGTTTAGGCTCCAAAGGGGTGGATCGGGTGCGTTCGTTGCGTACAATTCCGAACTTTGTGCAGTAATGAAACGGTTTGAAATGCACCAAAACATGAGTTTAGGGTCCAATAGCGTGGATCGGGTTCGTTCGTTGCGAAGAATTCCGACGCGACTTCATTGTACAAACTTTTGCACTAATTGCACCAGTTCGGCCCCGTTTTGGATCGACTTTCGTGCAGCTACGAAACGGTCCGAAACGCACCCAAACATGAGTTTAGGCTCCAAAGGGGTGGATCGGGTGCGTTCGTTGCGAACAATTCTGACGCGACTTCGTTGCACGAACTTTTGCACTAATATCACCAGTTTGACCCTATCTTGCACCGAACTTCGTGCAGTAATGAAACGGTTCGAAATACACCAAAACATGAGTTTAGGGTCCAAAGGGGTGGATCGGGTGCGTTCGTTGCGAACAATTCCGACGCGACTTTGTTGCACGAACTTTTGCACTAATAGCACCAGTTTGACCCTATCTTGCACCGAACTTCGTGCAGTAATGAAACGGTTCGAAATGCACCAAAACATGAGTTTAGGGTCCAAAGGGGTGGATCGGGTGCGTTCGTAGCGAAAAATTCCGACGCCACTTCGTTGCCCGAACTTTTGCACTAATTGCACCATTTCGGCCCCGTTTTGGATCGACTTTCGTGCAGTTATGAAATGGTCCGAAACGCACCAAAACATGTGTTTAGGGTCCATTGGGGTGGATCGGGTTCGTTCGTTGCGAATAATTCCGACGCGACTTCATTGCACGAACTTTTGCACCAATTGCACCAGTTTGGCCCCGTTTTGCTCCGACTTTCGTGCAGCTACGAAACGGTTTGAAACGCACCAAAACATGAGTTTAGGGTCCACAGGGGTGGATCGGGTGCGTTCGTTGCGAACAATTCCGACGCGACTTCGTTGCACGAACTTTTGCACTAATAGCACCAGTTTGACCCTATTTTGCACCGAATTTCGTGCAGTAACGAAACGGTCCGAAAGGCACCAAAACATGAGTTTAGGGTCCAAAGGGGTGGATCGGGTGCGTTCGTTGCGAACAATTCCGACGCGACTTCGTTGCACGAACTTTTGCACTAATAGCACCAGTTTGAACCTATTTTGCACCGAATTTCGTGCAGTAACAAAACGGTCCGAAAGGCACCAAAAACATGAGTTTAGGGTCCAAAGGGGTGGATCGGGTGCGTTCGTTGCGAACAATTCCGACGCGACTTCGTTGCACGAACATTTGAACTAATAGCACCAGTTTGATCCTATTTTGCACCGAATTTCGTGCAGTAACGAAACGGTCCGAAAGGCACCAAAACATGAGTTTAGGGTCCACAGGGGTGGATCGGGTGCGTTCGTTGCGAACAATTCCGACGCGACTTCGTTGCACGAACTTTTGCACTAATAGCACCAGTTTGACCCTATTTTGCACCGAATTTCGTGCAGTAACGAAACGGTCCGAAAGGCACCAAAACATGAGTTTAGGGTCCAAAGGGGTGGATCGGGTGCGTTCGTTGCGAACAATTCCGACGCGACTTCGTTGCATGAACTTTTGAACTAATAGCACCAGTTTGATCCTATTTTGGATCGAATTTCGTGCAGTAACAAAACGGTCCGAAAGGCACCAAAACATGAGTTTAGGGTCCAAAGGGGTGGATCGGGTGCGTTCGTAGCGAAAAATTCCGACGCCACTTCATTGCCCGAACTTTTGCACTAATTGCACCAGTTCGGCCCCGTTCTGGATCGAGTTTCGTGCAGTTACGAAACGGTCCGAAACGCACCCAAACATGAGTTTAGGCTCCAAAGGGGTGGATCGGGTGCGTTCGTTGCGTACAATTCCGAACTTCGTGCAGTAATGAAACGGTTTGAAATGCACCAAAACATGAGTTTAGGGTCCAATAGCGTGGATCGGGTTCGTTCGTTGCGAAGAATTCCGACGCGACTTCATTGTACAAACTTTTGCACTAATTGCACCAGTTCGGCCCCATTTTGGATCGACTTTCGTGCAGCTACGAAACGGTCCGAAACGCACCCAAACATGAGTTTAGGCTCCAAAGGGGTGGATCGGGTGCGTTCGTTGCGAACAATTCTGACGCGACTTCGTTGCACGAACTTTTGCACTAATATCACCAGTTTGACCCTATCTTGCACCGAACTTCGTGCAGTAATGAAACGGTTCGAAATACACCAAAACATGAGTTTAGGGTCCAAAGGGGTGGATCGGGTGCGTTCGTTGCGAACAATTCCGACGCGACTTTGTTGCACGAACTTTTGCACTAATAGCACCAGTTTGACCCTATCTTGCACCGAACTTCGTGCAGTAATGAAACGGTTCGAAATGCACCAAAACATGAGTTTAGGGTCCAAAGGGGTGGATCGGGTGCGTTCGTAGCGAACAATTCCGACGCGACTTCGTTGCCCGAACTTTTGCACTAATTGCACCATTTCGGCCCCGTTTTGGGTCGACTTTCGTGCAGTTACGAAACGGTCCGAAACGCACCAAAACATGTGTTCAGCGTCCAATGGGGTGGATCGGGTTCGTTCGTTGCGAAGAATTCCGACGCGACTTCATTGCACGAACTTTTGCACCAATTGCACCAGTTTGGCCCCATTTTGCTCCGACTTTCGTGCAGCTATGAAACGGTTTGAAACGCACCAAAACATGAGTTTAGGGTCCACAGGGGTGGATCGGGTGCGTTCGTTGCGAACAATTCCGACGCGACTTCGTTGCACGAACTTTTGCACTAATAGCACCAGTTTGACCCTATTTTGCACCGAATTTCGTGCAGTAACGAAACGGTCCGAAAGGCACCAAAACATGAGTTTAGGGTCCAAAGGGGTGGATCGGGTGCGTTCGTTGCGAACAATTCCGACGCGACTTCGTTGCACGAACTTTTGAACTAATAGCACCAGTTTGATCCTATTTGGATCGAATTTCGTGCAGTAACAAAACGGTCCGAAAGGCACCAAAACATGAGTTTAGGGTCCAAAGGGGTGGATCGGGTGCGTTCGTAGCGAAAAATTCCGACGCCACTTCATTGCCCGAACTTTTGCACTAATTGCACCAGTTCGGCCCCGTTCTGGATCGAGTTTCGTGCAGTTACGAAACGGTCCGAAACGCACCCAAACATGAGTTTAGGCTCCAAAGGGGTGGATCGGGTGCGTTCGTTGCGTACAATTCCGAACTTCGTGCAGTAATGAAACGGTTTGAAATGCACCAAAACATGAGTTTAGGGTCCAATAGCGTGGATCGGGTTCGTTCGTTGCGAAGAATTCCGACGCGACTTCATTGTACAAACTTTTGCACTAATTGCACCAGTTCGGCCCCGTTTTGGATCGACTTTCGTGCAGCTACGAAACGGTCCGAAACTCACCCAAACATGAGTTTAGGCTCCAAAGGGGTGGATCGGGTGCGTTCGTTGCGAACAATTCTGACGCGACTTCGTTGCACGAACTTTTGCACTAATATCACCAGTTTGACCCTATCTTGCACCGAACTTCGTGCAGTAATGAAACGGTTCGAAATGCACCAAAACATGAGTTTAGGGTCCAAAGGGGTGGATCGGGTGCGTTCGTTGCGAAAAACTCCGACGCGACTTCGTAGCCCGAACTTTTGCTCTAATTGCACCATTTCGGCCCCGTTTTGGATCGACTTTCGTGCAGTTATGAAACGGTCCGAAAAGCACAAAAACATGTGTTTAGGGTCCAATGGGGTGTATTGGGTTCGTTCGTTGCAAAGAATTCCTACGCGACTTCATTGCACAAACTTTTGCATTAATTGCACCAGTTCGGCCCTGTTTTGGATCGACTTTCGTGCAGTTACGAAACATTCCGAAACGCACCCAAACATGAGTTTAGGCTCCAAAGGGGTGGATCGGGTGCGTTCGTTGCCAACAATTCCGACGCGACTTCATTGCACGAACTTTTGCACCAATTGCACCAGTTTGGCCCCGTTTTGCTCCGACTTTCGTGCAGCTACGAAACGGTTTGAAACGCACCAAAACATGTGTTTAGGGTCCCATAGGGTGGATCGGGTTCGGTCGTTGCGAAGAATTCCGACGCGACTTCATTGCACGAACTTTTGCACCAATTGCACCAGTTTGGCCCCGTTTTGCTCCGACTTTCCTGCAGCTACTTAACGGTTTGAAACGCACCAAAACATGAGTTTAGGCTCCAAAGGTTTGGATCGAGTGCGCTCGTTGCGAAGAATTCCGACGCGACTTCATTGCACAAACTTTTGCACTAATTGCACCAGTTTGACCCTATTCTGCACCGAATTTCGTGCAGTAATGAAACAGTCCGAAATGCACCAAAACATGAGTTTAGGTTCCAAAGGGGTGGATCGGGTGCGTTCGTTGCGAAAAATTCCGACGCGACTTCGTTGCCCGAACTTTTGCACTAATTGCACCATTTCGGCCCCGTATTGGATCGACTTTCCTGCAGTTACGAAACGGTCCGAAGCACACCAAAACATGTGTTTAGGGTCCAATGGGGTGGATCGGGTTCGTTCGTTGCGAAGAATTCCGACGCGACTTCATTGTACAAACTTTTGCACTAATTGCACCAGTTCGGCCCCATTTTGGATCGACTTTCGTGCAGCTACGAAACGGTCCGAAACGCACCCAAACATGAGTTTAGGCTCCAAAGGGGTGGATCGGGTGCGTTCGTTGCGAACAATTCTGACGCGACTTCGTTGCACGAACTTTTGCACTAATATCACCAGTTTGACCCTATCTTGCACCGAACTTCGTGCAGTAATGAAACGGTTCGAAATACACCAAAACATGAGTTTAGGGTCCAAAGGGGTGGATCGGGTGCGTTCGTTGCGAACAATTCCGACGCGACTTTGTTGCACGAACTTTTGCACTAATAGCACCAGTTTGACCCTATCTTGCACCGAACTTCGTGCAGTAATGAAACGGTTCGAAATGCACCAAAACATGAGTTTAGGGTCCAAAGGGGTGGATCGGGTGCGTTCGTAGCGAACAATTCCGACGCGACTTTGTTGCCCGAACTTTTGCAATAATTGCACCATTTCGGCCCCGTTTTGGGTCGACTTTCGTGCAGTTACGAAACGGTCTGAAACGCACCAAAACATGTGTTCAGCGTCCAATGGGGTGGATCGGGTTCGTTCGTTGCGAAGAATTCCGACGCGACTTCATTGCACGAACTAATGCACCAGTTTGGCCCCGTTTTGCTCCGACTTTCGTGCAGCTACGAAACGGTTTGAAACGCACCAAAACATGAGTTTAGGGTCCACAGGGGTGGATCGGGTGCGTTCGTTGCGAACAATTCCGACGCGACTTCGTTGCACGAACTTTTGCACTAATAGCACCAGTTTGACCCTATCTTTCACAAAATCTCGTGCAGTAATGAAACGATCCGAAATGCACCAAAACATGAGTTTAGGGTCCAAAGGGGTGGATCGGGTGCGTTCGTTGCGAACAATTCCGACGTGACTTCGTTGCACGAACTTTTGCACTAATAGCACCAGTTTGACCCTATTTTGCACCGAATTTCATGCAGTAACGAAACGGTCCGAAACGCACCCAAACATGAGTTTAGGCTCCAAAGGGTTGGATCGGGTGCCTTCGTTGCGAACAATTCCGACGCGACTTCGTTGCACGAACTTTTGCACTAATAGCACCAGTTTGACCCTATCTTGCACCGAACTTCGTGCAGTAAGGAAACGGTTTGAAATGCACCCAAACAAGAGTTTAGGGTCAAATGGCGTGGATCGGGTTCGTTCGTTGCGAAGAATTCTGACGCGACTTCATTGCACAAACTTTTGCACTACTTGCACCATTCCGGCCCCGTTTTGGATCGACTTTCGTGCAGTTATGAAAAGGTCCGAAACGCACCCAAAAATGAGTTTTGGCTCCAAAGGGGTGGATCGGGTGCGTTCGTTGCGAACAATTCCGACGCGACTTTGTTGCACGAACTTTTGCACTAATAGCACCAGTTTGACCCTATCTTGCACCGAACTTCGTGCAGTAATGAAACGGTTCGAAATGCACCAAAACATGAGTTTAGGGTCCAAAGGGGTGGATCGGGTGCGTTCGTAGCGAAAAATTCCGACGCCACTTCGTTGCCCGAACTTTTGCACTAATTGCACCATTTCGGCCCCGTTTTGGATCGACTTTCGTGCAGTTATGAAATGGTCCGAAACGCACCAAAACATGTGTTTAGGGTCCATTGGGGTGGATCGGGTTCGTTCGTTGCGAATAATTCCGACGCGACTTCATTGCACGAACTTTTGCACCAATTGCACCAGTTTGGCCCCGTTTTGCTCCGACTTTCGTGCAGCTATGAAACGGTTTGAAACGCACCAAAACATGAGTTTAGGGTCCACAGGGGTGGATCGGGTGCGTTCGTTGCGAACAATTCCGACGCGACTTCGTTGCACGAACTTTTGCACTAATAGCACCAGTTTGACCCTATTTTGCACCGAATTTCGTGCAGTAACGAAACGGTCCGAAAGGCACCAAAACATGAGTTTAGGGTCCAAAGGGGTGGATCGGGTGCGTTCGTTGCGAACAATTCCGACGCGACTTCGTTGCACGAACTTTTGAACTAATAGCACCAGTTTGATCCTATTTTGGATCGAATTTCGTGCAGTAACAAAACGGTCCGAAAGGCACCAAAACATGAGTTTAGGGTCCAAAGGGGTGGATCGGGTGCGTTCGTAGCGAAAAATTCCGACGCCACTTCATTGCCCGAACTTTTGCACTAATTGCACCAGTTCGGCCCCGTTCTGGATCGAGTTTCGTGCAGTTACGAAACGGTCCGAAACGCACCCAAACATGAGTTTAGGCTCCAAAGGGGTGGATCGGGTGCGTTCGTTGCGTACAATTCCGAACTTTGTGCAGTAATGAAACGGTTTGAAATGCACCGAAACATGAGTTTAGGGTCCAATAGCGTGGATCGGGTTCGTTCGTTGCGAAGAATTCCGACGCGACTTCATTGTACAAACTTTTGCACTAATTGCACCAGTTCGGCCCCATTTTGGATCGACTTTCGTGCAGCTACGAAACGGTCCGAAACGCACCCAAACATGAGTTTAGGCTCCAAAGGGGTGGATCGGGTGCGTTCGTTGCGAACAATTCTGACGCGACTTCGTTGCACGAACTTTTGCACTAATATCACCAGTTTGACCCTATCTTGCACCGAACTTCGTGCAGTAATGAAACGGTTCAAAATACACCAAAACATGAGTTTAGGGTCCAAAGGGGTGGATCGGGTGCGTTCGTTGCGAACAATTCCGACGCGACTTTGTTGCACGAACTTTTGCACTAATAGCACCAGTTTGACCCTATCTTGCACCGAACTTCGTGCAGTAATGAAACGGTTCGAAATGCACCAAAACATGAGTTTAGGGTCCAAAGGGGTGGATCGGGTGCGTTCGTAGCGAACAATTCCGACGCGACTTCGTTGCCCGAACTTTTGCACTAATTGCACCATTTCGGCCCCGTTTTGGGTCGACTTTCGTGCAGTTACGAAACGGTCCGAAACGCACCAAAACATGTGTTCAGCGTCCAATGGGGTGGATCGGGTTCGTTCGTTGCGAAGAATTCCGACGCGACTTCATTGCACGAACTTTTGCACCAATTGCACCAGTTTGGCCCCGTTTTGCTCCGACTTTCGTGCAGCTACGAAACGGTTTGAAACGCACCAAAACATGAGTTTAGGGTCCACAGGGGTGGATCGGGTGCGTTCGTTGCGAACAATTCCGACGCGACTTCGTTGCACGAACTTTTGCACTAATTGCACCATTTCGGCCCCGTTTTGGGTCGACTTTCGTGCAGTTACGAAACGGTCCGAAACGCACCAAAACATGTGTTCAGCGTCCAATGGGGTGGATCGGGTTCGTTCGTTGCGAATAATTCCGACGCGACTTCATTGCACGAACTTTTGCACCAATTGCACCAGTTTGGCCCCGTTTTGCTCTGACTTTCGTGCAGCTACGAAACGGTTTGAAACGCACCAAAACATGAGTTTAGGGTCCACAGGGGTGGATCGGGTGCGTTCGTTGCGAACAATTCCGACGCGACTTCGTTGCACGAACTTTTGCACTAATAGCACCAGTTTGACCCTATTTTGCACCGAATTTCGTGCAGTAACGAAACGGTCCGAAAGGCACCAAAACATGAGTTTAGGGTCCAAAGGGGTGGATCGGGTGCGTTCGTTGCGAACAATTCCGACGCGACTTCGTTGCACGAACTTTTGCACTAATAGCACCAGTTTGAACCTATTTTGCACCGAATTTCGTGCAGTAACAAAACGGTCCGAAAGGCACCAAAAACATGAGTTTAGGGTCCAAAGGGGTGGATCGGGTGCGTTCGTTGCGAACAATTCCGACGCGACTTCGTTGCACGAACATTTGAACTAATAGCACCAGTTTGATCCTATTTTGCACCGAATTTCGTGCAGTAACGAAACGGTCCGAAAGGCACCAAAACATGAGTTTAGGGTCCACAGGGGTGGATCGGGTGCGTTCGTTGCGAACAATTCCGACGCGACTTCGTTGCACGAACTTTTGCACTAATAGCACCAGTTTGACCCTATTTTGCACCGAATTTCGTGCAGTAACGAAACGGTCCGAAAGGCACCAAAACATGAGTTTAGGGTCCAAAGGGGTGGATCGGGTGCGTTCGTTGCGAACAATTCCGACGCGACTTCGTTGCATGAACTTTTGAACTAATAGCACCAGTTTGATCCTATTTTGGATCGAATTTCGTGCAGTAACAAAACGGTCCGAAAGGCACCAAAACATGAGTTTAGGGTCCAAAGGGGTGGATCGGGTGCGTTCGTAGCGAAAAATTCCGACGCCACTTCATTGCCCGAACTTTTGCACTAATTGCACCAGTTCGGCCCCGTTCTGGATCGAGTTTCGTGCAGTTACGAAACGGTCCGAAACGCACCCAAACATGAGTTTAGGCTCCAAAGGGGTGGATCGGGTGCGTTCGTTGCGTACAATTCCGAACTTCGTGCAGTAATGAAACGGTTTGAAATGCACCAAAACATGAGTTTAGGGTCCAATAGCGTGGATCGGGTTCGTTCGTTGCGAAGAATTCCGACGCGACTTCATTGTACAAACTTTTGCACTAATTGCACCAGTTCGGCCCCATTTTGGATCGACTTTCGTGCAGCTACGAAACGGTCCGAAACGCACCCAAACATGAGTTTAGGCTCCAAAGGGGTGGATCGGGTGCGTTCGTTGCGAACAATTCTGACGCGACTTCGTTGCACGAACTTTTGCACTAATATCACCAGTTTGACCCTATCTTGCACCGAACTTCGTGCAGTAATGAAACGGTTCGAAATACACCAAAACATGAGTTTAGGGTCCAAAGGGGTGGATCGGGTGCGTTCGTTGCGAACAAT
The DNA here is from genome assembly GCA_032594955.1 of Panicum miliaceum. Lineage (NCBI taxonomy): Eukaryota > Viridiplantae > Streptophyta > Magnoliopsida > Poales > Poaceae > Panicum > Panicum miliaceum. The sequence goes on from CM064061.1 coordinate 28,874,884, forward strand.
TCCGACGCGACTTTGTTGCACGAACTTTTGCACTAATAGCACCAGTTTGACCCTATCTTGCACCGAACTTCGTGCAGTAATGAAACGGTTCGAAATGCACCAAAACATGAGTTTAGGGTCCAAAGGGGTGGATCGGGTGCGTTCGTAGCGAACAATTCCGACGCGACTTCGTTGCCCGAACTTTTGCACTAATTGCACCATTTCGGCCCCGTTTTGGGTCGACTTTCGTGCAGTTACGAAACGGTCCGAAACGCACCAAAACATGTGTTCAGCGTCCAATGGGGTGGATCGGGTTCGTTCGTTGCGAAGAATTCCGACGCGACTTCATTGCACGAACTTTTGCACCAATTGCACCAGTTTGGCCCCGTTTTGCTCCGACTTTCGTGCAGCTATGAAACGGTTTGAAACGCACCAAAACATGAGTTTAGGGTCCACAGGGGTGGATCGGGTGCGTTCGTTGCGAACAATTCCGACGCGACTTCGTTGCACGAACTTTTGCACTAATAGCACCAGTTTGACCCTATTTTGCACCGAATTTCGTGCAGTAACGAAACGGTCCGAAAGGCACCAAAACATGAGTTTAGGGTCCAAAGGGGTGGATCGGGTGCGTTCGTTGCGAACAATTCCGACGCGACTTCGTTGCACGAACTTTTGAACTAATAGCACCAGTTTGATCCTATTTGGATCGAATTTCGTGCAGTAACAAAACGGTCCGAAAGGCACCAAAACATGAGTTTAGGGTCCAAAGGGGTGGATCGGGTGCGTTCGTAGCGAAAAATTCCGACGCCACTTCATTGCCCGAACTTTTGCACTAATTGCACCAGTTCGGCCCCGTTCTGGATCGAGTTTCGTGCAGTTACGAAACGGTCCGAAACGCACCCAAACATGAGTTTAGGCTCCAAAGGGGTGGATCGGGTGCGTTCGTTGCGTACAATTCCGAACTTCGTGCAGTAATGAAACGGTTTGAAATGCACCAAAACATGAGTTTAGGGTCCAATAGCGTGGATCGGGTTCGTTCGTTGCGAAGAATTCCGACGCGACTTCATTGTACAAACTTTTGCACTAATTGCACCAGTTCGGCCCCGTTTTGGATCGACTTTCGTGCAGCTACGAAACGGTCCGAAACTCACCCAAACATGAGTTTAGGCTCCAAAGGGGTGGATCGGGTGCGTTCGTTGCGAACAATTCTGACGCGACTTCGTTGCACGAACTTTTGCACTAATATCACCAGTTTGACCCTATCTTGCACCGAACTTCGTGCAGTAATGAAACGGTTCGAAATGCACCAAAACATGAGTTTAGGGTCCAAAGGGGTGGATCGGGTGCGTTCGTTGCGAAAAACTCCGACGCGACTTCGTAGCCCGAACTTTTGCTCTAATTGCACCATTTCGGCCCCGTTTTGGATCGACTTTCGTGCAGTTATGAAACGGTCCGAAAAGCACAAAAACATGTGTTTAGGGTCCAATGGGGTGTATTGGGTTCGTTCGTTGCAAAGAATTCCTACGCGACTTCATTGCACAAACTTTTGCATTAATTGCACCAGTTCGGCCCTGTTTTGGATCGACTTTCGGGCAGTTACGAAACATTCCGAAACGCACCCAAACATGAGTTTAGGCTCCAAAGGGGTGGATCGGGTGCGTTCGTTGCCAACAATTCCGACGCGACTTCATTGCACGAACTTTTGCACCAATTGCACCAGTTTGGCCCCGTTTTGCTCCGACTTTCGTGCAGCTACGAAACGGTTTGAAACGCACCAAAACATGTGTTTAGGGTCCCATAGGGTGGATCGGGTTCGGTCGTTGCGAAGAATTCCGACGCGACTTCATTGCACGAACTTTTGCACCAATTGCACCAGTTTGGCCCCGTTTTGCTCCGACTTTCCTGCAGCTACTTAACGGTTTGAAACGCACCAAAACATGAGTTTAGGCTCCAAAGGTTTGGATCGAGTGCGCTCGTTGCGAAGAATTCCGACGCGACTTCATTGCACAAACTTTTGCACTAATTGCACCAGTTTGACCCTATTCTGCACCGAATTTCGTGCAGTAATGAAACAGTCCGAAATGCACCAAAACATGAGTTTAGGTTCCAAAGGGGTGGATCGGGTGCGTTCGTTGCGAAAAATTCCGACGCGACTTCGTTGCCCGAACTTTTGCACTAATTGCACCATTTCGGCCCCGTATTGGATCGACTTTCCTGCAGTTACGAAACGGTCCGAAGCACACCAAAACATGTGTTTAGGGTCCAATGGGGTGGATCGGGTTCGTTCGTTGCGAAGAATTCCGACGCGACTTCATTGTACAAACTTTTGCACTAATTGCACCAGTTCGGCCCCATTTTGGATCGACTTTCGTGCAGCTACGAAACGGTCCGAAACGCACCCAAACATGAGTTTAGGCTCCAAAGGGGTGGATCGGGTGCGTTCGTTGCGAACAATTCTGACGCGACTTCGTTGCACGAACTTTTGCACTAATATCACCAGTTTGACCCTATCTTGCACCGAACTTCGTGCAGTAATGAAACGGTTCGAAATACACCAAAACATGAGTTTAGGGTCCAAAGGGGTGGATCGGGTGCGTTCGTTGCGAACAATTCCGACGCGACTTTGTTGCACGAACTTTTGCACTAATAGCACCAGTTTGACCCTATCTTGCACCGAACTTCGTGCAGTAATGAAACGGTTCGAAATGCACCAAAACATGAGTTTAGGGTCCAAAGGGGTGGATCGGGTGCGTTCGTAGCGAACAATTCCGACGCGACTTCGTTGCCCGAACTTTTGCACTAATTGCACCATTTCGGCCCCGTTTTGGGTCGACTTTCGTGCAGTTACGAAACGGTCTGAAACGCACCAAAACATGTGTTCAGCGTCCAATGGGGTGGATCGGGTTCGTTCGTTGCGAAGAATTCCGACGCGACTTCATTGCACGAACTAATGCACCAGTTTGGCCCCGTTTTGCTCCGACTTTCGTGCAGCTACGAAACGGTTTGAAACGCACCAAAACATGAGTTTAGGGTCCACAGGGGTGGATCGGGTGCGTTCGTTGCGAACAATTCCGACGCGACTTCGTTGCACGAACTTTTGCACTAATAGCACCAGTTTGACCCTATTTTGCACCGAATTTCGTGCAGTAACGAAACGGTCCGAAAGGCACCAAAACATGAGTTTAGGGTCCAAAGGGGTGGATCGGGTGCGTTCGTTGCGAACAATTCCGACGCGACTTCGTTGCACGAACTTTTGAACTAATAGCACCAGTTTGATCCTATTTTGGATCGAATTTCGTGCAGTAACAAAACGGTCCGAAAGGCACCAAAACATGAGTTTAGGGTCCAAAGGGGTGGATCGGGTGCGTTCGTTGCGAATAATTCCGACGCCACTTCATTGCCCGAACTTTTGCACTAATTGCACCTGTTCGGCCCCGTTCTGGATCGAGTTTCGTGCAGTTACGAAACGGTCCGAAACGCACCCAAACATGAGTTTAGGCTCCAAAGGGGTGGATCGGGTGCGTTCGTTGCGTACAATTCCGAACTTTGTGCAGTAATGAAACGGTTTGAAATGCACCAAAACATGAGTTTAGGGTCCAATAGCGTGGATCGGGTTCGTTCGTTGCGAAGAATTCCGACGCGACTTCATTGTACAAACTTTTGCACTAATTGCACCAGTTCGGCCCCGTTTTGGATCGACTTTCGTGCAGCTACGAAACGGTCCGAAACGCACCCAAACATGAGTTTAGGCTCCAAAGGGGTGGATCGGGTGCGTTCGTTGCGAACAATTCTGACGCGACTTCGTTGCACGAACTTTTCCACTAATATCACCAGTTTGACCCTATCTTGCACCGAACTTCGTGCAGTAATGAAACGGTTCGAAATACACCAAAACATGAGTTTAGGGTCCAAAGGGGTGGATCGGGTGCGTTCGTTGCGAACAATTCCGACGCGACTTTGTTGCACGAACTTTTGCACTAATAGCACCAGTTTGACCCTATCTTGCACCGAACTTCGTGCAGTAATGAAACGGTTCGAAATGCACCAAAACATGAGTTTAGGGTCCAAAGGGGTGGATCGGGTGCGTTCGTAGCGAAAAATTCCGACGCCACTTCGTTGCCCGAACCTTTGCACTAATTGCACCATTTCGGCCCCGTTTTGGATCGACTTTCGTGCAGTTATGAAATGGTCCGAAACGCACCAAAACATGTGTTTAGGGTCCATTGGGGTGGATCGGGTTCGTTCGTTGCGAATAATTCCGACGCGACTTCATTGCACGAACTTTTGCACCAATTGCACCAGTTTGGCCCCGTTTTGCTCCGACTTTCGTGCAGCTACGAAACGGTTTGAAACACACCAAAACATGAGTTTAGGGTCCACAGGGGTGGATCGGGTGCGTTCGTTGCGAACAATTCCGACGCGACTTCGTTGCACGAACTTTTGCACTAATAGCACCAGTTTGACCCTATTTTGCACCGAATTTCGTGCAGTAACGAAACGGTCCGAAAGGCACCAAAACATGAGTTTAGGGTCCAAAGGGGTGGATCGGGTGCGTTCGTTGCGAACAATTCCGACGCGACTTCGTTGCACGAACTTTTGAACTAATAGCACCAGTTTGATCCTATTTGGATCGAATTTCGTGCAGTAACAAAACGGTCCGAAAGGCACCAAAACATGAGTTTAGGGTCCAAAGGGGTGGATCGGGTGCGTTCGTAGCGAAAAATTCCGACGCCACTTCATTGCCCGAACTTTTGCACTAATTGCACCAGTTCGGCCCCGTTCTGGATCGAGTTTCGTGCAGTTACGAAACGGTCCGAAACGCACCCAAACATGAGTTTAGGCTCCAAAGGGGTGGATCGGGTGCGTTCGTTGCGTACAATTCCGAACTTTGTGCAGTAATGAAACGGTTTGAAATGCACCAAAACATGAGTTTAGGGTCCAATAGCGTGGATCGGGTTCGTTCGTTGCGAAGAATTCCGACGCGACTTCATTGTACAAACTTTTGCACTAATTGCACCAGTTCGGCCCCGTTTTGGATCGACTTTCGTGCAGCTACGAAACGGTCCGAAACGCACCCAAACATGAGTTTAGGCTCCAAAGGGGTGGATCGGGTGCGTTCGTTGCGAACAATTCTGACGCGACTTCGTTGCACGAACTTTTGCACTAATATCACCAGTTTGACCCTATCTTGCACCGAACTTCGTGCAGTAATGAAACGGTTCGAAATACACCAAAACATGAGTTTAGGGTCCAAAGGGGTGGATCGGGTGCGTTCGTTGCGAACAATTCCGACGCGACTTTGTTGCACGAACTTTTGCACTAATAGCACCAGTTTGACCCTATCTTGCACCGAACTTCGTGCAGTAATGAAACGGTTCGAAATGCACCAAAACATGAGTTTAGGGTCCAAAGGGGTGGATCGGGTGCGTTCGTAGCGAAAATTTCCGACGCCACTTCGTTGCCCGAACCTTTGCACTAATTGCACCATTTCGGCCCCGTTTTGGATCGACTTTCGTGCAGTTATGAAATGGTCCGAAACGCACCAAAACATGTGTTTAGGGTCCATTGGGGTGGATCGGGTTCGTTCGTTGCGAATAATTCCGACGCGACTTCATTGCACGAACTTTTGCACCAATTGCACCAGTTTGGCCCCGTTTTGCTCCGACTTTCGTGCAGCTACGAAACGGTTTGAAACGCACCAAAACATGAGTTTAGGGTCCACAGGGGTGGATCGGGTGCGTTCGTTGCGAACAATTCCGACGCGACTTCGTTGCACGAACTTTTGCACTAATAGCACCAGTTTGACCCTATTTTGCACCGAATTTCGTGCAGTAACGAAACGGTCCGAAAGGCACCAAAACATGAGTTTAGGGTCCAAAGGGGTGGATCGGGTGCGTTCGTTGCGAACAATTCCGACGCGACTTCATTGCACGAACTTTTGAACTAATAGCACCAGTTTGATCCTATTTTGGATCGAATTTCGTGCAGTAACAAAACGGTCCGAAAGGCACCAAAACATGAGTTTAGGGTCCAAAGGGGTGGATCGGGTGCGTTCGTAGCGAAAAATTCCGACGCCACTTCATTGCCCGAACTTTTGCACTAATTGCACCAGTTCGGCCCCGTTCTGGATCGAGTTTCGTGCAGTTACGAAACGGTCCGAAACGCACCCAAACATGAGTTTAGGCTCCAAAGGGGTGGATCGGGTGCGTTCGTTGCGTACAATTCCGAACTTTGTGCAGTAATGAAACGGTTTGAAATGCACCAAAACATGAGTTTAGGGTCCAATAGCGTGGATCGGGTTCGTTCGTTGCGAAGAATTCCGACGCGACTTCATTGTACAAACTTTTGCACTAATTGCACCAGTTCGGCCCCGTTTTGGATCGACTTTCGTGCAGCTACGAAACGGTCCGAAACGCACCCAAACATGAGTTTAGGCTCCAAAGGGGTGGATCGGGTGCGTTCGTTGCGAACAATTCTGACGCGACTTCGTTGCACGAACTTTTCCACTAATATCACCAGTTTGACCCTATCTTGCACCGAACTTCGTGCAGTAATGAAACGGTTCGAAATGCACCAAAACATGAGTTTAGGGTCCAAAGGGGTGGATCGGGTGCGTTCGTTGCGAAAAACTCCGACGCGACTTCGTAGCCCGAACTTTTGCTCTAATTGCACCATTTCGGCCCCGTTTTGGATCGACTTTCGTGCAGTTATGAAACGGTCCGAAAAGCACAAAAACATGTGTTTAGGGTCCAATGGGGTGTATTGGGTTCGTTCGTTGCAAAGAATTCCTACGCGACTTCATTGCACAAACTTTTGCATTAATTGCACCAGTTCGGCCCTGTTTTGGATCGACTTTCGTGCAGTTACGAAACATTCCGAAACGCACCCAAACATGAGTTTAGGCTCCAAAGGGGTGGATCGGGTGCGTTCGTTGCGAACAATTCCGACGCGACTTCATTGCACGAACTTTTGCACCAATTGCACCAGTTTGGCCCCGTTTTGCTCCGACTTTCGTGCAGCTACGAAACGGTTTGAAACGCACCAAAACATGTGTTTAGGGTCCCATAGGGTGGATCGGGTTCGGTCGTTGCGAAGAATTCCGACGCGACTTCATTGCACGAACTTTTGCACCAATTGCACCAGTTTGGCCCCGTTTTGCTCCGACTTTCCTGCAGCTACTTAACGGTTTGAAACGCACCAAAACATGAGTTTAGGCTCCAAAGGTTTGGATCGAGTGCGCTCGTTGCGAAGAATTCCGACGCGACTTCATTGCACAAACTTTTGCACTAATTGCACCAGTTTGACCCTATTCTGCACCGAATTTCGTGCAGTAATGAAACAGTCCGAAATGCACCAAAACATGAGTTTAGGTTCCAAAGGGGTGGATCGGGTGCGTTCGTTGCGAAAAATTCCGACGCGACTTCGTTGCCCGAACTTTTGCACTAATTGCACCATTTCGGCCCCGTATTGGATCGACTTTCATGCAGTTACGAAACGGTCCGAAGCACACCAAAACATGTGTTTAGGGTCCAATGGGGTGGATCGGGTTCGTTCGTTGCGAAGAATTCCGACGCGACATCATTGCACAAACTTTTGCACTAATTGCACCAGTTCGTCCCCGTTTTGGATCGACTTTCGTGCAGTTATGAAACGGTCCGAAACGCACCAAAACATGAGTTTAGGCTCCAAAGGTATGGATCGGGTGCGTTCATTGCGAACAATTCCGACGCGACTTCGTTGCACGAACTTTTGCACTAATAGCACCAGTTTGACCCTATCTTGCACCAAATTTCGTGCAGTAATGAAACGGTCCGAAAGGCACCAAAACATGAGTTTAGGGTCCAAAGGGGTGGATCTGGTGCGTTCGTTACGAACAATTCCGACGCGACTTCGTTGCACGAACTTTTGCACTAATAGCACCAGTTTGACCCTATCTTGCACCGAACTTCGTGCAGTAATGAAACGGTTCGAAATGCACCAAAACATGAGTTTAGGGTCCAAAGGGGTGGATCGGGTGCGTTCGTAGCGAAAAATTCCGACGCCACTTCGTTGCCCGAACTTTTGCAATAATTGCACCATTTCGGCCCCGTTTTGGATCGACTTTCGTGCAGTTATGAAATGGTCCGAAACGCACCAAAACATGTGTTTAGGGTCCATTGGGGTGGATCGGGTTCGTTCGTTGCGAATAATTCCGACGCGACTTCATTGCACGAACTTTTGCACCAATTGCACCAGTTTGGCCCCGTTTTGCTCCGACTTTCGTGCAGCTACGAAACGGTTTGAAACGCACCAAAACATGAGTTTAGGGTCCACAGGGGTGGATCGGGTGCGTTCGTTGCGAACAATTCCGACGCGACTTCGTTGCACGAACTTTTGCACTAATAGCACCAGTTTGACCCTATTTTGCACCGAATTTCGTGCAGTAACGAAACGGTCCGAAAGGCACCAAAACATGAGTTTAGGGTCCAAAGGGGTGGATCGGGTGCGTTCGTTGCGAACAATTCCGACGCGACTTCGTTGCACGAACTTTTGAACTAATAGCACCAGTTTGATCCTATTTTGGATCGAATTTCGTGCAGTAACAAAACGGTCCGAAAGGCACCAAAACATGAGTTTAGGGTCCAAAGGGGTGGATCGGGTGCGTTCGTAGCGAAAAATTCCGACGCCACTTCATTGCCCGAACTTTTGCACTAATTGCACCAGTTCGGCCCCGTTCTGGATCGAGTTTCGTGCAGTTACGAAACGGTCCGAAACGCACCCAAACATGAGTTTCGGCTCCAAAGGGGTGGATCGGGTGCGTTCGTTGCGTACAATTCCGAACTTTGTGCAGTAATGAAACGGTTTGAAATGCACCAAAACATGAGTTTAGGGTCCAATAGCGTGGATCGGGTTCGTTCGTTGCGAAGAATTCCGACGCGACTTCATTGTACAAACTTTTGCACTAATTGCACCAGTTCGGCCCCGTTTTGGATCGACTTTCGTGCAGCTACGAAACGGTCCGAAACGCACCCAAACATGAGTTTAGGCTCCAAAGGGGTGGATCGGGTGCGTTCGTTGCGAACAATTCTGACGCGACTTCGTTGCACGAACTTTTGCACTAATATCACCAGTTTGACCCTATCTTGCACCGAACTTCGTGCAGTAATGAAACGGTTCGAAATACACCAAAACATGAGTTTAGGGTCCAAAGGGGTGGATCGGGTGCGTTCGTTGCGAACAATTCCGACGCGACTTTGTTGCACGAACTTTTGCACTAATAGCACCAGTTTGACCCTATCTTGCACCGAACTTCGTGCAGTAATGAAACGGTTCGAAATGCACCAAAACATGAGTTTAGGGTCCAAAGGGGTGGATCGGGTGCGTTCGTAGCGAAAAATACCGACGCCACTTCGTTGCCCGAACTTTTGCACTAATTGCACCATTTCGGCCCCGTTTTGGATCGACTTTCGTGTAGTTATGAAATGGTCCGAAACGCACCAAAACATGTGTTTAGGGTCCATTGGGGTGGATCGGGTTCGTTCGTTGCGAATAATTCCGACGCGACTTCATTGCACGAACTTTTGCACCAATTGCACCAGTTTGGCCCCGTTTTGCTCCGACTTTCGTGCAGCTATGAAACGGTTTGAAACGCACCAAAACATGAGTTTAGGGTCCACAGGGGTGGATCGGGTGCGTTCGTTGCGAACAATTCCGACGCGACTTCGTTGCACGAACTTTTGCACTAATAGCACCAGTTTGACCCTATTTTGCACCGAATTTCGTGCAGTAACCAAACGGTCCGAAAGGCACCAAAACATGAGTTTAGGGTCCAAAGGGGTGGATCGGGTGCGTTCGTTGCGAACAATTCCGACGCGACTTCGTTGCACGAACTTTTGAACTAATAACACCAGTTTGATCCTATTTGGATCGAACTTCGTGCAGTAACAAAACGGTCCGAAAGGCACCAAAACATGAGTTTAGGGTCCAAAGGGGTGGATCGGGTGCGTTCGTAGCGAAAAATTCCGACGCCACTTCATTGCCCGAACTTTTGCACTAATTGCACCAGTTCGGCCCCGTTCTGGATCGAGTTTCGTGCAGTTACGAAACGGTCCGAAACGCACCCAAACATGAGTTTAGGCTCCAAAGGGGTGGATCGGGTGCGTTCGTTGCGTACAATTCCGAACTTCGTGCAGTAATGAAACGGTTTGAAATGCACCAAAACATGAGTTTAGGGTCCAATAGCGTGGATCGGGTTCGTTCGTTGCGAAGAATTCCGACGCGACTTCATTGTACAAACTTTTGCACTAATTGTACCAGTTCGGCCCCGTTTTGGATCGACTTTCGTGCAGCTACGAAACGGTCCGAAACGCACCCAAACATGAGTTTAGGCTCCAAAGGGGTGGATCGGGTGCGTTCGTTGCGAACAATTCTGACGCGACTTCGTTGCACGAACTTTTCCACTAATATCACCAGTTTGACCCTATCTTGCACCGAACTTCGTGCAGTAATGAAACGGTTCGAAATGCACCAAAACATGAGTTTAGGGTCCAAAGGGGTGGATCGGGTGCGTTCGTTGCGAAAAACTCCGACGCGACTTCGTAGCCCGAACTTTTGCTCTAATTGCACCATTTCGGCCCCGTTTTGGATCGACTTTCGTGCAGTTATGAAACGGTCCGAAAAGCACGAAAACATGTGTTTAGGGTCCAATGGGGTGTATTGGGTTCGTTCGTTGCAAAGAATTCCTACGCGACTTCATTGCACAAACTTTTGCATTAATTGCACCAGTTCGGCCCTGTTTTGGATCGACTTTCGTGCAGTTACGAAACATTCCGAAACGCACCCAAACATGAGTTTAGGCTCCAAAGGGGTGGATCGGGTGCGTTCGTTGCGAACAATTCCGACGCGACTTCATTGCACGAACTTTTGCACCAATTGCACCAGTTTGGCCCCGTTTTGCTCCGACTTTCGTGCAGCTACGAAACGGTTTGAAACGCACCAAAACATGTGTTTAGGGTCCCATAGGGTGGATCGGGTTCGGTCGTTGCGAAGAATTCCGACGCGACTTCATTGCACGAACTTTTGCACCAATTGCACCAGTTTGGCCCCGTTTTGCTCCGACTTTCCTGCAGCTACTTAACGGTTTGAAACGCACCAAAACATGAGTTTAGGCTCCAAAGGTTTGGATCGAGTGCGCTCGTTGCGAAGAATTCCGACGCGACTTCATTGCACAAACTTTTGCACTAATTGCACCAGTTTGACCCTATTCTGCACCGAATTTCGTGCAGTAATGAAACAGTCCGAAATGCACCAAAACATGAGTTTAGGTTCCAAAGGGGTGGATCGGGTGCGTTCGTTGCGAAAAATTCCGACGCGACTTCGTTGCCCGAACTTTTGCACTAATTGCACCATTTCGGCCCCGTATTGGATCGACTTTCATGCAGTTACGAAACGGTCCGAAGCACACCAAAACATGTGTTTAGGGTCCAATGGGGTGGATCGGGTTCGTTCGTTGCGAAGAATTCCGACGCGACATCATTGCACAAACTTTTGCACTAATTGCACCAGTTCGTCCCCGTTTTGGATCGACTTTCGTGCAGTTATGAAACGGTCCGAAACGCACCAAAACATGAGTTTAGGCTCCAAAGGTATGGATCGGGTGCGTTCGTTGCGAACAATTCCGACGCGACTTCGTTGCACGAACTTTTGCACTAATAGCACCAGTTTGACCCTATCTTGCACCAAATTTCGTGCAGTAATGAAACGGTCCGAAAGGCACCAAAACATGAGTTTAGGGTCCAAAGGGGTGGATCTGGTGCGTTCGTTGCGAACAATTCCGACGCGACTTCGTTGCACGAACTTTTGAACTAATAGCACCAGTTTGACCCTATTTTGCACCGAATTTCGTGCAGTAACGAAACGGTCCGAAACGCACCCAAACATGAGTTTAGGCTCCAAAGGGGTGGATCGGGTGCCTTCATTGCGAACAATTCCGACGCGACTTCGTTGCACGAACTTTTGAACTAATAGCACCAGTTTGACCCTATCGTGCACCGAATTTCGTGCAGTAATGAAACGGTTTGAAATGCACCAAAACAAAAGTTTAGGGTCCAATGGCGTGGATCGGGTTCGTTCATTGCGAAGAATTCCGACGCGACATCATTGCACAAACTTTTGCACTAATTGCACCAGTTCGGCCCCGTTTTGGATCGACTTTCGTGCAGTTATGAAACGGTCCGAAACGCACCAAAACATGAGTTTAGGCTCCAAAGGTATGGATCGGGTGCGTTCGTTGCGAACAATTCCGACGCCACTTCGTTGCCCGAACTTTTGCACTAATTGCACCAGTTCGGCCCCGTTTTGGATCGACTTTCGTGCAGTTACGAAACGGTCCAAAACGCACCCAAACATGAGTTTTGGCTCCAAAGGGGTGGATCAGGTTCCTTCGTTGCGAACAATTCCGACGCGACTTCGTTGCACGATCTTTTGAACTAATAGCACCAGTTTGACCCTATCCTGCACCGAACTTCGTGCAGTAATGAAACGGTTTGAAATGCACCAAAACAAAAGTTTAGGGTCCAATGGCGTGGATCGGGTTCGTTCGTTGCGAAGAATTCCGACGCGACATCATTGCACAAACTTTTGCACTAATTGCACCATTTCGGCCCCGTTTTGGATCGACTTTCGTGCAGTTATGAAATGGTCCGAAACGCACCAAAACATGTGTTTAGGGTCCATTGGGGTGGATCGGGTTCGTTCGTTGCGAATAATTCCGACGCGACTTCATTGCACGAACTTTTGCACCAATTGCACCAGTTTGGCCCCGTTTTGCTCCGACTTTCGTGCAGATACGAAACGGTTTGAAACGCACCAAAACATGAGTTTAGGGTCCACAGGGGTGGATCGGGTGCGTTTGTTGCGAACAATTCCGACGCGACTTCGTTGCACGAACTTTTGCACTAATAGCACCAGTTTGACCCTATTTTGCACCGAATTTCGTGCAGTAACGAAACGGTCCGAAAGGCACCAAAAACATGAGTTTAGGGTCCAAAGGGGTGGATCGGGTGCGTTCGTTGCGAACAATTCCGACGCGACTTCGTTGCACGAACATTTGAACTAATAGCACCAGTTTGATCCTATTTTGGACCGAATTTCGTGCAGTAACGAAACGGTCCGAAAGGCACCAAAACATGAGTTTAGGGTCCAAAGGGGTGGATCGGGTGCGTTCGTAGCGAAAAATTCCAACGCCACTTCATTGCCCGAACTTTTTCACTAATTGCACCAGTTCGGCCCCGTTCTGGATCGAGTTTCGTGAAGTTACGAAACGGTCCGAAACGCACCCAAACATGAGTTTAGGCTCCAAAGGGGTGGATTGGGTGCGTTCGCTGCGTACAATTCCGACGCGACTTCGTTGCACGAACTTTTGCACTAATATCACCAGTTTGACCCTATCTTGCACCGAACTTCGTGCAGTAATGAAACAGTTCGAAATGCGCCAAAACATGAGTTTAGGGTCCAATGGGGAGGATCGGGTGCGTTCGTTGCGAAAAACTCCGACGCGACTTCGTAGCCTGAACTTTTGCTCTAATTGCACCATTTCGGCCCCGTTTTAGATCGACTTTCGTGCAGTTATGAAATGGTTCGAAATGCACAAAAACATGTGTTTAGGGTCCAATGGGGTGTATTGGGTTCGTTCGTTGCAAAGAATTCCGACGCGACTTCATTGCATAAACTTTTGCACTAATTGCACCAGTTCGGCCCTGTTTTGGATCGACTTTCGTGCAGTTACGAAACGGTCCGAAACGCACCCAAACATGAGTTTAGGCTCCAAAGGGGTGGATCGGGTGCGTTCGTTGCGAACAATTCCGACGTGACTTCGTTGCACGAACTTTTGCACTAATAGCACCAGTTTGACCCTATTTTGCACCGTATTTCGTGCAGTAACGAAACGGTCCGAAATGCACCAAAACATGAGTTTAGGGTCCAAAGGGGTGGATCGGGTGCGTTCGTTGCGAAAAATTCAGACGCGACTTCGTTGCCCGAACTTTTGCACTAATTGCACCATTTCGGCCCTGTTTTGGATCGACTTTCGTGCAGTTACGAAACGGTCCGAAACGCACCCAAACATGAGTTTAGGCTCCAAAGGGGTGGATCGGGTGCCTTCATTGCGAACAATTCCGACGCGACTTCGTTGCACGAACTTTTGAACTAATAGCACCAGTTTGACCCTATCCTGCACCGAATTTCGTGCAGTAATGAAACGGTTTGAAATGCACCAAAACAAAAGTTTAGGGTCCAATGGCGTGGATCGGGTTCGTTCGTTGCGAAGAATTCCGACGCGACATCATTGCACAAACTTTTGCACTAATTGCACCAGTTCGGCCCCGTTTTGGATCGACTTTCGTGCAGTTATGAAACGGTCCGAAACGCACCAAAACATGAGTTTAGGCTCCAAAGGTATGGATCGGGTGCGTTCGTTGCGAACAATTCCGACGCCACTTCGTTGCCCGAACTTTTGCACTAATTGCACCAGTTCGGCCCCGTTTTGGATCGACTTTCGTGCAGTTACGAAACGGTCCAAAACGCACCCAAACATGAGTTTTGGCTCCAAAGGGGTGGATCAGGTTCCTTCGTTGCGAACAATTCCGACGCGACTTCGTTGCACGATCTTTTGAACTAATAGCACCAGTTTGACCCTATCCTGCACCGAACTTCGTGCAGTAATGAAACGGTTTGAAATGCACCAAAACAAAAGTTTAGGGTCCAATGGCGTGGATCGGGTTCGTTCGTTGCGAAGAATTCCGACGCGACATCATTGCACAAACTTTTGCACTAATTGCACCAGTTCGGCCCCGTTTTGGATCGACTTTCGTGCAGTTATGAAACGGTCCGAAACGCACTAAAACAGGAGTTTAGGCTCCAAAGGTATGGATCGGGTGCGTTCGTTGCGAACAATTCCGACGCGACGTCGTTGCATGAACTTTTGCACTAATAGCACCAGTTTGACCCTATCTTGCACCCAATTTCGTGCAGTAATGAAACGGTCCGAAAGGCACCAAAACATGAGTTTAGGGTCCAAAGGGGTGGATCGGGTGCGTTCGTTGCGAACAATTCCGACGCGACTTCGTTGCACGAACTTTTGAACTAATAACACTAGTTTGACCCTATTTTGCACCGAATTTCATGCAGTAACGAAACGGTCCGAAAGGCACCAAAACATGAGTTTAGGGTCCAAAGGGGTGGATCGGGTGCGTTCGTAGCGAAAAATTCGGACGCCACTTCGTTGCCCGAACTTTTGCACTAATTGCACCAGTTCGGCCCCGTTTTGGATCGACTTTCGTGCAGTTACGAAACGGTCCGAAACGCACCCAAACATGAGTTTAGGCTCCAAAGGGGTGGATCGGGTGCCTTCGTTGCGAACAATTCCGACGCGACTTCGTTGCACGAACTTTTGCACTAATAGCACCAGTTTGACCCTTTCTTGCACCGAACTTCGTGCAGTAAGGAAACGGTTTGAAATGCACCAAAACAAGAGTTTAGGGTCCAATGCCGTGGATCGGGTTTGTTCGTTGCGAAGAATTCCGACGCGACTTCATTGCACAAACTTTTGCACTAATTGCACCAATTCGGCCCCGTTTTGAATCGACTTTCGTGCAGTTACGAAACGGTCCGAAACGCACCCAAACATGAGTTTAGGCTCCAAAGGGGTGGATCAGGTGCGTTCATTGCGAACAATTCCGACGCGACTTCGTTGCACGAACTTTTGCACTAATAGCACCAGTTTGACCCTATTTTGCACCGAATTTCATGCAGTAACGGAACGGTCCGAAAGGCACCAAAACATGAGTTTAGGGTCCAAAGGGGTGGATCGGGTGCGTTCGTTGCGAAAAATTCCGACGCGACTTCGTTGCCCGAACTTTTGCACTAATTGCACCATTTCGGCCCCGTTTTGGATCGACTTTCATGCAGTTACGAAAAGGTCCGAAACGCACCCAAACATGAGTTTTGGCTCCAAAGGGGTGGATCGCGTGCGTTCGTTGCGAACAATTCCGACGCGACTTCGTTGCACGAACTTTTGCACTAATAGCACCAGTTTGACCCTTTCTTGCACCGAACTTCGTGCAGTAATGAAACGGTTCGAATTGCACCAAAACATGAGTTTAGTGTCAAAAGGCGTGGATCGGGTGCGTTCATAGCGAAAAATTCCGACGCCACTTCGTTGCCCGAACTTTTACACTAATTGCACCATTTCGGCCCCGTTTTGGATCGACTTTCGTGCAGTTATGAAATGGTCCGAAACGCACCAAAACATGTGTTTAGGGTCCATTGGGGTGGATCGGGTTCGTTCGTTGCGAATAATTCCGACGCGACTTCATTGCACGAACTTTTGCACCAATTGCACCAGTTTGGCCCCGTTTTGCTCCGACTTTCGTGCAGATACGAAACGGTTTGAAACGCACCAAAACATGAGTTTAGGGTCCACAGGGGTGGATCGGGTGCGTTTGTTGCGAACAATTCCGACGCGACTTCGTTGCACGAACTTTTGCACTAATAGCACCAGTTTGACCCTATTTTGCACCGAATTTCGTGCAGTAACAAAACGGTCCGAAAGGCACCAAAAACATGAGTTTAGGGTCCAAAGGGGTGGATCGGGTGCGTTCGTTGCGAAAAATTCCGACGCCACTTCATTGCCCGAACTTTTTCACTAATTGCACCAGTTCGGCCCCGTTCTGGATCGAGTTTCGTGCAGTTACGAAACGGTCCGAAACGCACCCAAACATGAGTTTAGGCTCCAAAGGGGTGGATTGGGTGCGTTCGCTGCGTACAATTCCGAACTTCGTGCAGTAATGAAAAGGTTTGAAATGCACCAAAACATGAGTTTAGGGTCCAATGGCGTGGATCGGGTTCGTTCATTGCGAAGAATTCCGACGCGACTTCATTGTACAAACTTTTGCACTAATTGCACCAGTTCGGCCCCGTTTTGGATCGACTTTCGTGCAGTTATGAAACGGTCCGAAACGCACCCATACATGAGTTTAGGCTCCAAAGGGGTGGATCGGGTGCGTTCGTTGCGAACAATTCCGACGCGACTTCGTTGCACGAACTTTTGCACTAATATCACCAGTTTGACCCTATCTTGCACCGAACTTCGTGCAGTAATGAAACGGTTCGAAATGCGCCAAAACATGAGTTTAGGGTCCAATGGGGAGGATCGGGTGCGTTCGTTGCGAAAAACTCCGACGCGACTTCGTAGCCTGAACTTTTGCTCTAATTGCACCATTTCGGCCCCGTTTTAGATCGACTTTCGTGCAGTTATGAAATGGTTCGAAATGCACAAAAACATGTGTTTAGGGTCCAATGGGGTGTATTGGGTTCGTTCGTTGCAAAGAATTTCGACGCGACTTCATTGCACAAACTTTTGCACTAATTGCACCAGTTCGGCCCTGTTTTGGATCGACTTTCGTGCAGTTACGAAACGGTCCGAAACGCACCCAAACATGAGTTTAGGCTCCAAAGGGGTGGATCGGGTGCGTTCGTTGCGAACAATTCCGACGTGACTTCGTTGCACGAACTTTTGCACTAATAGCACCAGTTTGACCCTATCGTGCACCGAACTTCGTGCAGTAATGAAACGGTCCGAAACGCACCAAAACATGAGTTTAGGGTCCACAGGGGTGGATCGGGTGCGTTCGTTGCGAACAATTCCGACGCGACTTCGTTACACGAACTTTTGCACTAATAGCACCAGTTTGACCCTATTTTGCACCGTATTTCGTGCAGTAACGAAACGGTCCGAAATGCACCAAAACATGAGTTTAGGGTCCAAAGGGGTGGATCGGGTGCGTTCGTTGCGAAAAATTCAGACGCGACTTCGTTGCCTGAACTTTTGCACTAATTGCACCATTTCGGCCCTGTTTTGGATCGACTTTCGTGCAGTTACGAAACGGTCTGAAACGCACCCAAACATGAGTTTAGGCTCCAAAGGGGTGGATCGGGTGCCTTCATTGCGAACAATTCCGACGCGACTTCGTTGCACGAACTTTTGAACTAATAGCACCAGTTTGACCCTATCCTGCACCGAATTTCGTGCAGTAATGAAACGGTTTGAAATGCACCAAAACAAAAGTTTAGGGTCCAATGGCGTGGATCGGGTTCGTTCGTTGCGAAGAATTCCGACGCGACATCATTGCACAAACTTTTGCACTAATTGCACCAGTTCGGCCCCGTTTTGGATCGACTTTCGTGCAGTTATGAAACGGTCCGAAACGCACCAAAACATGAGTTTAGGCTCCAAAGGTATGGATCGGGTGCGTTCGTTGCGAACAATTCCGACGCGACTTCGTTGCACGAACTTTTGCACTAATAGCACCAGTTTGACCCTATCTTGCACCAAATTTCGTGCAGTAATGAAATGGTCTGAAAGGTACCAAAACATGAGTTTAGGGTCCAAAGGGGTGGATCGGGTGCGTTCGTTGCGAACAATTCCGACGCGACTTCGTTGCACGAACTTTTGAACTAATAGCACCAGTTTGACCCTATTTTGCACCGAATTTCGTGCAGTAACGAAACGGTCCGAAAGGCACCAAAATATGAGTTTAGGTTCCAAAGGGGTGGATCGGGTGCGTTCGTTGCGAAAAATTCCGACATGACTTCGTTGCCCGAACTTTTGCACTAATTGCACCATTTCGGCCCCATTTTGGATCGACTTTCGTGCAGTTACGAAACGGTCCGAAGTGCACCAAAACATGTGTTTAGGGTCCAATGGGGTGGATCGGGTTCGTTCGTTGCGAAGAATTCCGACGCGACTTCATTGCACAAACTTTTGCACTAATTGCACCATTTCGGCCCCATTTTGGATCGACTTTCGTGCAGTTATGAAACGGTCCGAAACGCACCAAAACATGAGTTTAGGCTCCAAAGGTATGGATCGGGTGCGTTCGTTGCGAACAATTCCGACGCGACTTCGTTGCACGAACTTTTGCACTAATAGCACCAGTTTGACCCTATCTTGCTCCAAATTTCGTGCAGTAATGAAACGGTCCGAATGGCACCAAAACATGAGTTTAGGGTCCAAAGGGGTGGATCGGGTGCGTTCGTTGCGAAAAACTCCGACGCGACTTCGTAGCCTGAACTTTTGCTCTAATTGCACCATTTCGGCCCCGTTTTAGATCGACTTTCGTGCAGTTATGAAATGGTTCGAAATGCACAAAAACATGTGTTTAGGGTCCAATGGGGTGTATTGGGTTCGTTCGTTGCAAAGAATTTCGACGCGACTTCATTGCACAAACTTTTGCACTAATTGCACCAGTTCGACCCCGTTTTCGATCGACTTTCGTGCAGTTACGAAACGGTCCGAAACGCACCCATACATGAGTTTAGGCTCCAAAGGGGTGGATCGGGTGGGTTCGTTGCGAACAATTCCGACGCGACTTCGTTGCACGAACTTTTGCACTAATAGCACCAGTTTGACCCTATCGTGCACCGAACTTCGTGCAGTAATGAAACGGTCCGAAACGCACCAAAACATGAGTTTAGGGTCCACAGGGGTGGATCGGGTGCGTTCGTTGCGAACAATTCCGACGCGACTTCGTTACACGAACTTTTGCACTAATAGCACCAGTTTGACCCTATTTTGCACCGTATTTCGTGCAGTAACGAAACGGTCCGAAATGCACCAAAACATGAGTTTAGGGTCCAAAGGGGTGGATCGGGTGCGTTCGTTGCGAAAAATTCAGACGCGACTTCGTTGCCCGAACTTTTGCACTAATTGCACCATTTCGGCCCTGTTTTGGATCGACTTTCGTGCAGTTACGAAACGGTCTGAAACGCACCCAAACATGAGTTTAGGCTCCAAAGGGGTGGATCGGGTGCCTTCATTGCGAACAATTCCGACGCGACTTCGTTGCACGAACTTTTGAACTAATAGCACCAGTTTGACCCTATCCTGCACCGAATTTCGTGCAGTAATGAAACGGTTTGAAATGCACCAAAACAAAAGTTTAGGGTCCAATGGCGTGGATCGGGTTCGTTCGTTGCGAAGAATTCCGACGCGACATCATTGCACAAACTTTTGCACTAATTGCACCAGTTCGGCCCCGTTTTGGATCGACTTTCGTGCAGTTATGAAACGGTCCGAAACGCACCAAAACATGAGTTTAGGCTCCAAAGGTATGGATCGGGTGCGTTCGTTGCGAACAATTCCGACGCGACTTCGTTGCACGAACTTTTGCACTAATAGCACCAGTTTGACCCTATCTTGCACCAAATTTCGTGCAGTAATGAAATGGTCCGAAAGGTACCAAAACATGAGTTTAGGGTCCAAAGGGGTGGATCGGGTGCGTTCGTTGCGAACAATTCCGACGCGACTTCGTTGCACGAACTTTTGAACTAATAGCACCAGTTTGACCCTATTTTGCACCGAATTTCGTGCAGTAACGAAACGGTCCGAAAGGCACCAAAATATGAGTTTAGGTTCCAAAGGGGTGGATCGGGTGCGTTCGTTGCGAAAAATTCCGACATGACTTCGTTGCCCGAACTTTTGCACTAATTGCACCATTTCGGCCCCATTTTGGATCGACTTTCGTGCAGTTACGAAACGGTCCGAAGTGCACCAAAACATGTGTTTAGGGTCCAATGGGGTGGATCGGGTTCGTTCGTTGCGAAGAATTCCGACGCGACTTCATTGCACAAACTTTTGCACTAATTGCACCATTTCGGCCCCATTTTGGATCGACTTTCGTGCAGTTATGAAACGGTCCGAAACGCACCAAAACATGAGTTTAGGCTCCAAAGGTATGGATCGGGTGCGTTCGTTGCGAACAATTCCGACGCGACTTCGTTGCACGAACTTTTGCACTAATAGCACCAGTTTGACCCTATCTTGCTCCAAATTTCGTGCAGTAATGAAACGGTCCGAATGGCACCAAAACATGAGTTTAGGGTCCAAAGGGGTGGATCGGGTGCGTTCGTTGCGAACAATTCCGACGCGACTTCGTTGCACGAACTTTTGAACTAATAACACCAGTTTGACCCTATTTTGCACCGAATTTCGTGCAGTAACGAAACAGTCCGAAAGGCACCAAAACATGAGTTTAGGGTCCAAAGGGGTGGATCGGGTGCGTTCGTAGCGAAAAATTCCGACGCCACTTCGTTGCCCGAACATTTGCACTAATTGCACCAGTTCGGCCCCGTTTTGATCGACTTTCGTGCAGTTACGAAACGGTCCGAAACGCACCCAAACATGAGTTTAGGCTCCAAAGGGGTGGATCAGGTGCCTTCGTTGCGAACAATTCCGACGCGACTTCGTTGCACGAACTTTTGCACTAATAGCACCAGTTTGACCCTATCTTGCACCGAACTTCGTGCAGTAATGAAACGGTTCGAAATGCACCAAAACATGAGTTTAGGGTCCAATGCGGTGGATCGGGTGCGTTCGTTGCGAAAAACTCCGACGCGACTTCGTAGCCCGAACTTTTGCTCTAATTACACCATTTCGGCCCCGTTTTGGATCGACTTTCGTGCAGTTATGAAACGGTCCGAAAAGCACAAAAACATGTGTTTAGGGTCCAATGGGGTGTATTGGGTTCGTTCGTTGCAAAGAATTCCGACGCGACTTCGTTGCATAGACTTTTGTACTAATTGCACCAGTTTGACTCTATCTTGCACCGAACTTCGTGCAGTAATGAAACGGTTCGAAATGCACCAAAACATGAGTTTAGGGTTCAATGGGGTGGATCGGGTGCGTTCGTTGCGAAAAACTCCGACGCGACTTCGTAGCCCGAACTTTTGCTCTAATTGCACCATTTCGGCCCCGTTTTGGATCGACTTTCGTGCAGTTATGAAACGGTCCGAAAAGCACAAAAACATGTGTTTAGGGTCCAATGGGGTGTATTGGGTTCGTTCGTTGCAAAGAATTCCGACGCGACTTCGTTGCACAGACTTTCGTACTAATTGCACCATTTCGGCCCCATTTTGGATCGACTTTCGTGCAGTTACGAAACGGTTCGAAACGCACCAAAACATGTGTTTAGGGTCCAATGGGGTGAATCGGTTTCGTTCGTTGCGAAGAATTCCGACAAGACTTCATTGCACAAACTTTTGCACTAATAGCACCAGTTTGACCCTATTTTGCACCGAATTTCATGCAGTAATGAAACGGTCCGAAAGGCACCAAAACATGAGTTTAGGGTCCAAAGGGGTGGATCGGGTGCGTTCGTAGCGAAAAATTCCAACGCCAATTCGTTGCCCGAACTTTTGCACTAATTGCATACCATTTTGCTGAGGTTCACCAGGAGTTGAGTAGTGAGCTACTATTCCATTTTCTTGAAGGAATCTAGCAAAAGGGCATGGGATTTGTCCATATGTGGCATGTCTCCCATAATACTCACCACCTCTATCTGACCGTACCACTTTAATCCTTGGCTGATGCTGATTTTCTACTTCAGCTTTAAAGATTTTGAACTTATCAAGTGTCTCAGATTTTTCTCTTATGGGGTAAATATATCCATAATTGGAGTAATCATCAGTGAATGTTATAAAGTAACTAAAACCATCCACTGACTTAACATTAAATGGACCGCAGATGTCAGCGTGAATTAATTCTAATATTCCTGAACTGCGCTTAGCTCCATCCTTCTTAATTTGTTTTGCAAATTTCCCCTTAATACAATCAACGCATTGATCTAAGTCAGAGAAGTCTAGTCTTGGAAGTATCTCTTCTCTAATGAGATGCTCTATTCTCCCCTTCGAAATGTGGCCTAAACGAGAATGCCACAATTTCGACGAAGTCTCATGTCCTCTCTTGTGTTTGTGACTAACTTCGCTTACATTAATCACAGAGACATTATTATGGGATAGTAAGTAAAGATCATTGTGTAAAGGTGCTCGATAAATAATGCCACCATTCAAACTTATTACACATTTGCTGTCACCAAAAGTGCATGAATAACCATCAAGATCTAATTTAGAAATAGGAATCAAGTTTCTCTCAATAGACGGAACATAAAGGACATCAACTATGTGAAGAATAAAGCCACCACGAAGTTCTAATTGGAGAGCTCCAATGGCCTCCATGTCGGCTTCAACGCCATTTGCGACTCTTAACCTTCGAGTCCCCTTTCTTATAGTCCGCACGCCAGACAATCCCTGTGAGGAATTTGTAGCATGAATGGTGGCACCAGAATCAATCCACCAAGTACTTAATGGGAAATATGCATAAAAGGACTCATCGACTATAGAAATGATGTTGTTATTACCTTTTCTCTCACACCACGCCTTAAACTTCGGGCAGTCTTTCCTCTCATGGCCCTCATTGTCGCAGTAATTGCAATAATTGCACCATTTCGGCCCCGTTTTGGATCGACTTTCGTGCAATTACGAAATGGTCCGAAACGCACCAAAACATGTGTTTAGGGTCCAATGGGGTGGATCGGGTTCGTTCGTTGCGAAGAATTCCGACGCGACTTCATCGCACGAACTTTTGAACCAATTGCACCATTTCGGCCCCGTTTTGGATCGACTTTCGTGCAGTTACGAAACGGTCTGAAACGCACCAAAACATGTGTTTAGGGTCCAATGGGGTGGATCGAGTTCGTTCGTTGCGAAGAATTTCGACATGACTTCATTGCACGAACTTTTGCACCAATTGCACCAGTTTGGCCCCGTTTTGCTCCGACTTTCGTGCAGCTACGAAACGGTTTGAAACGCACGAAAACATGAGTTTAGGGTCCACAGGGGTGGATCGGGTGCGTTCGTTGCGAACAATTCCGACGCGACTTCGTTGCACGAACTTTTGCACTAATAGCACCAGTTTGACACTATTTTGCACCGAATTTCATCCAGTAATGAAACGGTCCGAAATGCACCAAAACATGAGTTTAGGGTCCAAAAGGGGTGGATCGCGTGCGTTCGTTGTGAAAAATTCCGACGCGACTTCGTTGCCCGAACTTTTGCACTAATTGCACCATTTCGGCCCTGTTTTGGATCGACTTTCGTGCAGTTACGAAACGGTCCGAAACGCACCCAAACATGAGTTTAGGCTCCAAAGGGGTGGATCGGGTGCGTTCGTTGCGAACAATTCTGACGCGACTTCGTTGCACGAACTTTTGCACTAATAGCACCAGTTTGACAATATCTTGCACCGAACTTCGTGCAGTAATGAAACGGTTGGAAATGCACCAAAACATGAGTTTAGGGTCCAATGGCGTGGATCGGGTTCGTTTGTTACGAAGAATACCGACATGACTTCATTGCACAAACTTTTGCACTAATTGCACCAGTTCGGCCCCGTTTTGGATCGACTTTCGTGCAGTTACGAAACGGTCCGAAACGCACCCATACATGAGTTTAGGCTCCAAAGGGGTGGATCGGGTGGGTTCGTTGCGAACAATTCCGACGCGACTTCGTTGCACGAACTTTTGCACTAATAGCACCAGTTTGACCCTATCTTGCACCGAACTTCGTGCAGTAATGAAACGGTTCGAAATGCACCAAAACATGAGTTTAGGGTCCAATGGGGTGGATCGGGTGTGTTCGTTGCGAAAAACTCCGACGCGACTTCATAGCCCGAACTTTTGCTCTAATTGCACCATTTCGGCCCCGTTTTGGATCGACTTTCGTGCAGTTATGAAACGGTCCGAAAAGCACAAAAACATGTGTTTAGGGTCCAATGGGGTGTATTGGGTTCGTTCGTTGCAAAGAATTCTGACGCGACTTCGTTGCATAGACTTTTGTACTAATTGCACCATTTCGGCCCCATTTTGGATCGACTTTCATGCAGTTACGAAACGGTTCGAAACGCACCAAAATAAGTGTTTAGGGTCCAATGGGGTGAATCGGTTTCGTTCGTTGCGAAGAATTCCTACAAGACTTCATTGCACAAACTTTTGCACTAATTGCACCAGTTCGGCCCCGTTTTGGATCGACTTTCGTGCAGTTACGAAACGGTCCGAAACGCACCCATACATGAGTTTAGGCTCCAAAGGGGTGGATCGGGTGGGTTCGTTGCGAACAATTCCGACGCGACTTCGTTGCACGAACTTTTGCACTAATAGCACCAGTTTGACCCTATCTTGCACCGAACTTCGTGCAGTAATGAAACGGTTTGAAATGCACCAAAACATGAGTTTAGGGTCCAATGGGGTGGATCGGGTGTGTTCGTTGCGAAAAACTCCGACGCGACTTCATAGCCCGAACTTTTGCTCTAATTGCACCATTTCGGCCCCGTTTTGGATCGACTTTCGTGCAGTTATGAAACGGTCCGAAAAGCACAAAAACATGTGTTTAGGGTCCAATGGGGTGTATTGGGTTCGTTCGTTGCAAAGAATTCCGACGCGACTTCGTTGCACAGACTTTTGTACTAATTGCACCATTTCGGCCCCATTTTGGATCGACTTTCGTGCAGTTACGAAACGGTTCGAAACGCACCAAAACAAGTGTTTAGGGTCCAATGGGGTGAATCGGTTTCGTTCGTTGCGAAGAATTCCTACAAGACTTCATTGCACAATCTTTTGCACTAATTGCACCAGTTCGGCCCCGTTTTGGATCGACTTTCGTGCAGTTACGAAACGGTCCGAAACGCACCAAAACATGAGTTTAGGCTCAAAAGGGGTGGATCGGGTGCGTTCGTTGCGAACAATTCCGACGCGACTTCGTTGCACGAACTTTTGCACTAATTGCACCATTTCGGCCCCGTTTTGGATCGACTTTCGTGTAGTTACGAAACGGTCCGAAGCGCACCAAAACATGTGTTTAGGCTCCAATGGGGTGGATCGGGTTCGTTCGTTGCCAAGAATTCCGACGCGACTTCATTGCACAAACTTTTGCACTAACTACACCAGTTCGGCCCCGTTTTGGATCAACTTTCGTGCAGTTAGGAAACGGTCCGAAACGCACCAAAACATGAGTTTAGGCTCCAAAGGTATGGATCGGGTGCGTTCGTTGCGAACAATTCCTACGCGACTTCGTTGCACAAACTTTTGCACTAATAGCACCAGTTTGACCCTATCTTGCACCAAATTTCGTGCAGTAATGAAACGGTCCGAAATGCACCAAAACATGAGTTTAGGGTCCAAAGGGGTGGATCGGGTGCGTTCGTTGCGAACAATTCCGACGCGACTTCGTTGCACGAACTTTTGCACTAATAGCACCAGTTTGACCCTATTTTACACCGAATTTCATGCAGTAACGAAACGGTTCGAAATGCACCAAAACATGAGTTTAGGGTCCAATCGGGTGGATCGGGTGCGTTCGTTGCGAAAAACTCCGACGCGACTTCGTAGCCCGAACTTTTGCACTAATTGCAATAGTTTGGCCCCGTTTTGCTCCGACTTTCGTGCAGCTACGAAACGGTTTGAAATGCACCAAAACATGAGTTTAGGGTCCAAAGGGGTGGATCGGGTGCGTTCGTTGCGAAAAATTCCAACGCGACTTCGTTGCCCGAACTTTTGCTCTAATTGCACCATTTCGGCCCCGTTTTGGATCGACTTTCGTGCAGTTATGAAACGGTCCGAAAAGCACAAAAACATGTGTTTAGGGTCCAATGGGGTGTATTGGGTTCGTTCGTTGCAAAGAATTCCGACGCGACTTCGTTGCATAGACTTTTGTACTAATTGCACCATTTCGGCCCCATTTTGGATCGACTTTCGTGCAGTTACGAAACGGTTCGAAACGCACCAAAATAAGTGTTTAGGGTCCAATGGGGTGAATCGGTTTCGTTCGTTGCGAAGAATTCCTACAAGACTTCATTGCACAAACTTTTGCACTAATTGCACCAGTTCGACCCCGTTTTCGATCGACTTTCGTGCAGTTACGAAACGGTCCGAAACGCACCCATACATGAGTTTAGGCTCCAAAGGGGTGGATCGGGTGGGTTCGTTGCGAACAATTCCGACGCGACTTCGTTGCACGAACTTTTGCACTAATAGCACCAGTTTGACCCTATCTTGCACCGAACTTCGTGCAGTAATGAAACGGTTTGAAATGCACCAAAACATGAGTTTAGGGTCCAATGGCGTGGATCGGGTTCGTTTGTTACGAAGAATACCGACACGACTTCATTGCACAAACTTTTGCACTAATTGCACCAGTTCGGCCCCGTTTTGGATCGACTTTCGTGCAGTTACGAAACGGTCCGAAACGCACCCATACATGAGTTTAGGCTCCAAAGGGGTGGATCGGGTGGGTTCGTTGCGAACAATTCCGACGCGACTTCGTTGCACGAACTTTTGCACTAATAGCACCAGTTTGACCCTATCTTGCACCGAACTTCGTGCAGTAATGAAACGGTTTGAAATGCACCAAAACATGAGTTTAGGGTCCAATGGCGTGGATCGGGTTCGTTTGTTACGAAGAATACCGACACGACTTCATTGCACAAACTTTTGCACTAATTGCACCAGTTCGGCCCCGTTTTGGATCGACTTTCGTGCAGTTACGAAACGGTCCGAAACGCACCCATACATGAGTTTAGGCTCCAAAGGGGTGGATCGGGTGGGTTCGTTGCGAACAATTCCGACGCGACTTCGTTGCACGAACTTTTGCACTAATAGCACCAGTTTGACCCTATCTTGCACCGAACTTCGTGCAGTAATGAAACGGTTTGAAATGCACCAAAACATGAGTTTAGGGTCCAATGGGGTGGATCGGGTGTGTTCGTTGCGAAAAACTCCGACGCGACTTCATAGCCCGAACTTTTGCTCTAATTGCACCATTTCGGCCCCGTTTTGGATCGACTTTCGTGCAGTTATGAAACGGTCCGAAAAGCACAAAAACATGTGTTTAGGGTCCAATGGGGTGTATTGGGTTCGTTCGTTGCAAAGAATTCCGACGCGACTTCGTTGCATAGACTTTTGTACTAATTGCACCATTTCGGCCCCATTTTGGATCGACTTTCGTGCAGTTACGAAACGGTTCGAAACGCACCAAAATAAGTGTTTAGGGTCCAATGGGGTGAATCGGTTTCGTTCGTTGCGAAGAATTCCTACAAGACTTCATTGCACAAACTTTTGCACTAATTGCACCAGTTCGACCCCGTTTTCGATCGACTTTCGTGCAGTTACGAAACGGTCCGAAACGCACCCATACATGAGTTTAGGCTCCAAAGGGGTGGATCGGGTGGGTTCGTTGCGAACAATTCCGACGCGACTTCGTTGCACGAACTTTTGCACTAATAGCACCAGTTTGACCCTATCTTGCACCGAACTTCGTGCAGTAATGAAACGGTTTGAAATGCACCAAAACATGAGTTTAGGGTCCAATGGTGTGGATCGGGTTCGTTTGTTACGAAGAATACCGACACGACTTCATTGCACAAACTTTTGCACTAATTGCACCAGTTCGGCCCCGTTTTGGATCGACTTTCGTGCAGTTACGAAACGGTCCGAAACGCACCCATACATGAGTTTAGGCTCCAAAGGGGTGGATCGGGTGGGTTCGTTGCGAACAATTCCGACGCGACTTCGTTGCACGAACTTTTGCACTAATAGCACCAGTTTGACCCTATCTTGCACCGAACTTCATGCAGTAATGAAACGGTTGGAAATGCACCAAAACATGAGTTTAGGGTCCAATGGGGTGGATCGGGTGTGTTCGTTGCGAAAAACTCCGACGCGACTTCATAGCCCGATCTTTTGCTCTAATTGCACCATTTCGGCCCCGTTTTGGATCGACTTTCGTGCAGTTATGAAACGGTCCGAAAAGCACAAAAACATGTGTTTAGGGTCCAATGGGGTGTATTGGGTTCGTTCGTTGCAAAGAATTCTGACGCGACTTCGTTGCATAGACTTTTGTACTAATTGCACCATTTCGGCCCCATTTTGGATCGACTTTCGTGCAGTTACGAAACGGTTCGAAACGCACCAAAATAAGTATTTAGGGTCCAATGGGGTGAATCGGTTTCGTTCGTTGCGAAGAATTCCTACAAGACTTCATTGCACAAACTTTTGCACTAATTGCACCAGTTCGGCCCCGTTTTGGATCGACTTTCGTGCAGTTACGAAACGGTCCGAAACGCACCCATACATGAGTTTAGGCTCCAAAGGGGTGGATCGGGTGGGTTCGTTGCGAACAATTCCGACGCGACTTCGTTGCACGAACTTTTGCACTAATAGCACCAGTTTGACCCTATCTTGCACCGAACTTCGTGCAGTAATGAAACGGTTTGAAATGCACCAAAACATGAGTTTAGGGTCCAATGGGGTGGATCGGGTGTGTTCGTTGCGAAAAACTCCGACGCGACTTCATAGCCCGAACTTTTGCTCTAATTGCACCATTTCGGCCCCGTTTTGGATCGACTTTCGTGCAGTTATGAAACGGTCCGAAAAGCACAAAACATGTGTTTAGGGTCCAATGGGGTGTATTGGGTTCGTTCGTTGCAAAGAATTCCGACGCGACTTCGTTGCACAGACTTTTGTACTAATTGCACCATTTCGGCCCCATTTTGGATCGACTTTCGTGCAGTTACGAAACGGTTCGAAACGCACCAAAATAAGTGTTTAGGGTCCAATGGGGTGAATCGGTTTCGTTCGTTGCGAAGAATTCCTACAAGACTTCATTGCACAAACTTTTGCACTAATTGCACCAGTTCGGCCCCGTTTTGGATCGACTTTCGTGCAGTTACGAAACGGTCCGAAAGGCACCCATACATGAGTTTAGGCTCCAAAGGGGTGGATCGGGTGGGTTCGTTGCGAACAATTCCGACGCGACTTCGTTGCACGAACTTTTGCACTAATAGCACCAGTTTGACCCTATCTTGCACCGAACTTCGTGCAGTAATGAAACGGTTTGAAATGCACCAAAACAAGAGTTTAGGGTCCAATGGGGTGGATCGGGTGTGTTCGTTGCGAAAAACTCCGACGCGACTTCATAGCCCGAACTTTTGCTCTAATTGCACCATTTCGGCCCCGTTTTGGATCGACTTTCGTGCAGTTATGAAACGGTCCGAAAAGCACAAAAACATGTGTTTAGGGTCCAATGGGGTGTATTGGGTTCGTTCGTTGCAAAGAATTCCGACGCGACTTCGTTGCATAGACTTTTGTACTAATTGCACCATTTCGGCCCCATTTTGGATCGACTTTCGTGCAGTTACGAAACGGTTCGAAACGCACCAAAATAAGTGTTTAGGGTCCAATGGGGTGAATCGGTTTCGTTCGTTGCGAAGAATTCCTACAAGACTTCATTGCACAAACTTTTGCACTAATTGCACCAGTTCGACCCCGTTTTCGATCGACTTTCGTGCAGTTACGAAACGGTCCGAAACGCACCCATACATGAGTTTAGGCTCCAAAGGGGTGGATCGGGTGGGTTCGTTGCGAACAATTCCGACGCGACTTCGTTGCACGAACTTTTGCACTAATAGCACCAGTTTGACCCTATCTTGCACCGAACTTCGTGCAGTAATGAAACGGTTTGAAATGCACCAAAACATGAGTTTAGGGTCCAATGGCGTGGATCGGGTTCGTTTGTTACGAAGAATACCGACACGACTTCATTGCACAAACTTTTGCACTAATTGCACCAGTTCGGCCCCGTTTTGGATCGACTTTCGTGCAGTTACGAAACGGTCCGAAACGCACCCATACATGAGTTTAGGCTCCAAAGGGGTGGATCGGGTGGGTTCGTTGCGAACAATTCCGACGCGACTTCGTTGCACGAACTTTTGCACTAATAGCACCAGTTTGACCCTATCTTGCACCGAACTTCATGCAGTAATGAAACGGTTGGAAATGCACCAAAACATGAGTTTAGGGTCCAATGGGGTGGATCGGGTGTGTTCGTTGCGAAAAACTCCGACGCGACTTCATAGCCCGATCTTTTGCTCTAATTGCACCATTTCGGCCCCGTTTTGGATCGACTTTCGTGCAGTTATGAAACGGTCCAAAAAGCACAAAAACATGTGTTTAGGGTCCAATGGGGTGTATTGGGTTCGTTCGTTGCAAAGAATTCCGACGCGACTTCGTTGCACAGACTTTTGTACTAATTGCACCATTTCGGCCCCATTTTGGATCGACTTTCGTGCAGTTACGAAACGGTTCGAAACGCACCAAAATAAGTGTTTAGGGTCCAATGGGGTGAATCGGTTTCGTTCGTTGCGAAGAATTCCTACAAGACTTCATTGCACAAACTTTTGCACTAATTGCACCAGTTCGGCCCCGTTTTGGATCGACTTTCGTGCAGTTACGAAACGGTCCGAAACGCACCCATACATGAGTTTAGGCTCCAAAGGGGTGGATCGGGTGGGTTCGTTGCGAACAATTCCGACGCGACTTCGTTGCACGAACTTTTGCACTAATAGCACCAGTTTGACCCTATCTTGCACCGAACTTCGTGCAGTAATGAAACGGTTTGAAATGCACCAAAACATGAGTTTAGGGTCCAATGGGGTGGATCGGGTGTGTTCGTTGCGAAAAACTTCGACGCGACTTCATAGCCCGAACTTTTGCTCTAATTGCACCATTTCGGCCCCGTTTTGGATCGACTTTCGTGCAGTTATGAAACGGTCCGAAAAGCACAAAAACATGTGTTTAGGGTCCAATGGGGTGTATTGGGTTCGTTCGTTGCAAAGAATTCCGACGCGACTTCGTTGCACAGACTTTTGTACTAATTGCACCATTTCGGCCCCATTTTGGATCGACTTTCGTGCAGTTACGAAACGGTTCGAAACGCACCAAAATAAGTGTTTAGGGTCCAATGGGGTGAAACGGTTTCGTTCGTTGCGAAGAATTCCTACAAGACTTCATTACACAAACTTTTGCACTAATTGCACCAGTTCGGCCCCGTTTTGGATCGACTTTCGTGCAGTTACGAAACGGTCCGAAACGCACCCATACATGAGTTTAGGCTCCAAAGGGGTGGATCGGGTGGGTTCGTTGCGAACAATTCCGACGCGACTTCGTTGCACGAACTTTTGCACTAATAGCACCAGTTTGACCCTATCTTGCACCGAACTTCGTGCAGTAATGAAACGGTTTGAAATGCACCAAAACATGAGTTTAGGGTCCAATGGGGTGGATCGGGTGTGTTCGTTGCGAAAAACTCCGACGCGACTTCATAGCCCGAACTTTTGCTCTAATTGCACCATTTCGGCCCCGTTTTGGATCGACTTTCGTGCAGTTATGAAACGGTCCGAAAAGCACAAAACATGTGTTTAGGGTCCAATGGGGTGTATTGGGTTCGTTCGTTGCAAAGAATTCCGACGCGACTTCGTTGCACAGACTTTTGTACTAATTGCACCATTTCGGCCCCATTTTGGATCGACTTTCGTGCAGTTACGAAACGGTTCGAAACGCACCAAAATAAGTGTTTAGGGTCCAATGGGGTGAATCGGTTTCGTTCGTTGCGAAGAATTCCTACAAGACTTCATTGCACAAACTTTTGCACTAATTGCACCAGTTCGGCCCCGTTTTGGATCGACTTTCGTGCAGTTACGAAACGGTCCGAAAGGCACCCATACATGAGTTTAGGCTCCAAAGGGGTGGATCGGGTGGGTTCGTTGCGAACAATTCCGACGCGACTTTGTTGCACGAACTTTTGCACTAATAGCACCAGTTTGACCCTATCTTGCAGCGAACTTCGTGCAGTAATGAAACGGTTTGAAATGCACCAAAACATGAGTTTAGGGTCCAATGGGGTGGATCGGGTGTGTTCGTTGCGAAATACTCCGACGCGACTTCATAGCCCGAACTTTTGCTCTAATTGCACCATTTCGGCCCCGTTTTGGATCGATTTTCATGCAGTTATGAAACGGTCCGAAAAGCACAAAAACATGTGTTTAGGGTCCAATGGGGTGTATTGGGTTCGTTCGTTGCAAAGAATTCCGACGCGACTTCGTTGCACAGACTTTTGTACTAATTGCACCATTTCGGCCCCATTTTGGATCGACTTTCGTGCAGTTACGAAACGGTTCGAAACGCACCAAAATAAGTGTTTAGGGTCCAATGGGGTGAATCGGTTTCGTTCGTTGCGAAGAATTCCTACAAGACTTCATTGCACAAACTTTTGCACTAATTGCACCAGTTCGGCCCCGTTTTGGATCGACTTTCGTGCAGTTACGAAACGGTCCGAAACGCACCCATACATGAGTTTAGGCTCCAAAGGGGTGGATCGGGTGGGTTCGTTGCGAACAATTCCGACGCGACTTCGTTGCACGAACTTTTGCACTAATAGCACCAGTTTGACCCTATCTTGCACCGAACTTCGTGCAGTAATGAAACGGTTTGAAATGCACCAAAACATGAGTTTAGGGTCCAATGGGGTGGATCGGGTGTGTTCGTTGCGAAAAACTTCGACGCGACTTCATAGCCCGAACTTTTGCTCTAATTGCACCATTTCGGCCCCGTTTTGGATCGACTTTCGTGCAGTTATGAAACGGTCCGAAAAGCACAAAAACATGTGTTTAGGGTCCAATGGGGTGTATTGGGTTCGTTCGTTGCAAAGAATTCCGACGCGACTTCGTTGCACAGACTTTTGTACTAATTGCACCATTTCGGCCCCATTTTGGATCGACTTTCGTGCAGTTACGAAACAGTTCGAAACGCACCAAAATAAGTGTTTAGGGTCCAATGGGGTGAAACGGTTTCGTTCGTTGCGAAGAATTCCTACAAGACTTCATTGCACAAACTTTTGCACTAATTGCACCAGTTCGGCCCCGTTTTGGATCGACTTTCGTGCAGTTACGAAACGGTCCGAAACGCACCCATACATGAGTTTAGGCTCCAAAGGGGTGGATCGGGTGGGTTCGTTGCGAACAATTCCGACGCGACTTCGTTGCACGAACTTTTGCACTAATAGCACCAGTTTGACCCTATCTTGCACCGAACTTCGTGCAGTAATGAAACGGTTTGAAATGCACCAAAACATGAGTTTAGGGTCCAATGGGGTGGATCGGGTGTGTTCGTTGCGAAAAACTCCGACGCGACTTCATAGCCCGAACTTTTGCTCTAATTGCACCATTTCGGCCCCGTTTTGGATCGACTTTCGTGCAGTTATGAAACGGTCCGAAAAGCACAAAACATGTGTTTAGGGTCCAATGGGGTGTATTGGGTTCGTTCGTTGCAAAGAATTCCGACGCGACTTCGTTGCACAGACTTTTGTACTAATTGCACCATTTCGGCCCCATTTTGGATCGACTTTCGTGCAGTTACGAAACGGTTCGAAACGCACCAAAATAAGTGTTTAG
Source organism: Panicum miliaceum (assembly GCA_032594955.1). Taxonomy (NCBI): domain Eukaryota; kingdom Viridiplantae; phylum Streptophyta; class Magnoliopsida; order Poales; family Poaceae; genus Panicum; species Panicum miliaceum. The sequence continues at coordinate 28,909,013 of CM064061.1, forward strand.
GGTCCAATGGGGTGAATCGGTTTCGTTCGTTGCGAAGAATTCCTACAAGACTTCATTGCACAAACTTTTGCACTAATTGCACCAGTTCGGCCCCGTTTTGGATCGACTTTCGTGCAGTTACGAAACGGTCCGAAAGGCACCCATACATGAGTTTAGGCTCCAAAGGGGTGGATCGGGTGGGTTCGTTGCGAACAATTCCGACGCGACTTCGTTGCACGAACTTTTGCACTAATAGCACCAGTTTGACCCTATCTTGCAGCGAACTTCGTGCAGTAATGAAACGGTTTGAAATGCACCAAAACATGAGTTTAGGGTCCAATGGGGTGGATCGGGTGTGTTCGTTGCGAAAAACTCCGACGCGACTTCATAGCCCGAACTTTTGCTCTAATTGCACCATTTCGGCCCCGTTTTGGATCGACTTTCGTGCAGTTATGAAACGGTCCGAAAAGCACAAAAACATGTGTTTAGGGTCCAATGGGGTGTATTGGGTTCGTTCGTTGCAAAGAATTCCGACGCGACTTCGTTGCACAGACTTTTGTACTAATTGCACCATTTCGGCCCCATTTTGGATCGACTTTCGTGCAGTTACGAAACGGTTCGAAACGCACCAAAATAAGTGTTTAGGGTCCAATGGGGTGAATCGGTTTCGTTCGTTGCGAAGAATTCCTACAAGACTTCATTGCACAAACTTTTGCACTAATTGCACCAGTTCGGCCCCGTTTTGGATCGACTTTCGTGCAGTTACGAAACGGTCCGAAAGGCACCCATACATGAGTTTAGGCTCCAAAGGGGTGGATCGGGTGGGTTCGTTGCGAACAATTCCGACGCGACTTCGTTGCACGAACTTTTGCACTAATAGCACCAGTTTGACCCTATCTTGCACCGAACTTCGTGCAGTAATGAAACGGTTTGAAATGCACCAAAACATGAGTTTAGGGTCCAATGGGGTGGATCGGGTGTGTTCGTTGCGAAAAACTCCGACGCGACTTCATAGCCCGAACTTTTGCTCTAATTGCACCATTTCGGCCCCGTTTTGGATCGACTTTCGTGCAGTTATGAAACGGTCCGAAAAGCACAAAAACATGTGTTTAGGGTCCAATGGGGTGTATTGGGTTCGTTCGTTGCAAAGAATTCCGACGCGACTTCGTTGCATAGACTTTTGTACTAATTGCACCATTTCGGCCCCATTTTGGATCGACTTTCGTGCAGTTACGAAACGGTTCGAAACGCACCAAAATAAGTGTTTAGGGTCCAATGGGGTGAATCGGTTTCGTTCGTTGCGAAGAATTCCTACAAGACTTCATTGCACAAACTTTTGCACTAATTGCACCAGTTCGACCCCGTTTTCGATCGACTTTCGTGCAGTTACGAAACGGTCCGAAACGCACCCATACATGAGTTTAGGCTCCAAAGGGGTGGATCGGGTGGGTTCGTTGCGAACAATTCCGACGCGACTTCGTTGCACGAACTTTTGCACTAATAGCACCAGTTTGACCCTATCTTGCACCGAACTTCGTGCAGTAATGAAACAGTTTGAAATGCACCAAAACATGAGTTTAGGGTCCAATGGCGTGGATCGGGTTCGTTTGTTACGAAGAATACCGACACGACTTCATTGCACAAACTTTTGCACTAATTGCACCAGTTCGGCCCCGTTTTGGATCGACTTTCGTGCAGTTACGAAACGGTCCGAAACGCACCCATACATGAGTTTAGGCTCCAAAGGGGTGGATCGGGTGGGTTCGTTGCGAACAATTCCGACGCGACTTCGTTGCACGAACTTTTGCACTAATAGCACCAGTTTGACCCTATCTTGCACCGAACTTCATGCAGTAATGAAACGGTTGGAAATGCACCAAAACATGAGTTTAGGGTCCAATGGGGTGGATCGGGTGTGTTCGTTGCGAAAAACTCCGACGCGACTTCATAGCCCGATCTTTTGCTCTAATTGCACCATTTCGGCCCCGTTTTGGATCGACTTTCGTGCAGTTATGAAACGGTCCGAAAAGCACAAAAACATGTGTTTAGGGTCCAATGGGGTGTATTGGGTTCGTTCGTTGCAAAGAATTCCGACGCGACTTCGTTGCACAGACTTTTGTACTAATTGCACCATTTCGGCCCCATTTTGGATCGACTTTCGTGCAGTTACGAAACGGTTCGAAACGCACCAAAATAAGTGTTTAGGGTCCAATGGCGTGGATCGGGTTCGTTTGTTACGAAGAATACCGACACGACTTCATTGCACAAACTTTTGCACTAATTGCACCAGTTCGGCCCCGTTTTGGATCGACTTTCGTGCAGTTACGAAACGGTCCGAAACGCACCCATACATGAGTTTAGGCTCCAAAGGGGTGGATCGGGTGGGTTCGTTGCGAACAATTCCGACGCGACTTCGTTGCACGAACTTTTGCACTAATAGCACCAGTTTGACCCTATCTTGCACCGAACTTCGTGCAGTAATGAAACGGTTGGAAATGCACCAAAACATGAGTTTAGGGTCCAATGGGGTGGATCGGGTGTGTTCGTTGCGAAAAACTCCGACGCGACTTCATAGCCCGATCTTTTGCTCTAATTGCACCATTTCGGCCCCGTTTTGGATCGACTTTCGTGCAGTTATGAAACGGTCCGAAAAGCACAAAAACATGTGTTTAGGGTCCAATGGGGTGTATTGGGTTCGTTCGTTGCAAAGAATTCCGACGCGACTTCGTTGCACAGACTTTTGTACTAATTGCACCATTTCGGCCCCATTTTGGATCGACTTTCGTGCAGTTACGAAACGGTTCGAAACGCACCAAAATAAGTGTTTAGGGTCCAATGGGGTGAATCGGTTTCGTTCGTTGCGAAGAATTCCTACAAGACTTCATTGCACAAACTTTTGCACTAATTGCACCAGTTCGGCCCCGTTTTGGATCGACTTTCGTGCAGTTACGAAACGGTCCGAAAGGCACCCATACATGAGTTTAGGCTCCAAAGGGGTGGATCGGGTGGGTTCGTTGCGAACAATTCCGACGCGACTTTGTTGCACGAACTTTTGCACTAATAGCACCAGTTTGACCCTATCTTGCAGCGAACTTCGTGCAGTAATGAAACGGTTTGAAATGCACCAAAACATGAGTTTAGGGTCCAATGGGGTGGATCGGGTGTGTTCGTTGCGAAATACTCCGACGCGACTTCATAGCCCGAACTTTTGCTCTAATTGCACCATTTCGGCCCCGTTTTGGATCGATTTTCATGCAGTTATGAAACGGTCCGAAAAGCACAAAAACATGTGTTTAGGGTCCAATGGGGTGTATTGGGTTCGTTCGTTGCAAAGAATTCCGACGCGACTTCGTTGCACAGACTTTTGTACTAATTGCACCATTTCGGCCCCATTTTGGATCGACTTTCGTGCAGTTACGAAACGGTTCGAAACGCACCAAAATAAGTGTTTAGGGTCCAATGGGGTGAATCGGTTTCGTTCGTTGCGAAGAATTCCTACAAGACTTCATTGCACAAACTTTTGCACTAATTGCACCAGTTCGGCCCCGTTTTGGATCGACTTTCGTGCAGTTACGAAACGGTCCGAAACGCACCCATACATGAGTTTAGGCTCCAAAGGGGTGGATCGGGTGGGTTCGTTGCGAACAATTCCGACGCGACTTCGTTGCACGAACTTTTGCACTAATAGCACCAGTTTGACCCTATCTTGCACCGAACTTCGTGCAGTAATGAAACGGTTTGAAATGCACCAAAACATGAGTTTAGGGTCCAATGGGGTGGATCGGGTGTGTTCGTTGCGAAAAACTTCGACGCGACTTCATAGCCCGAACTTTTGCTCTAATTGCACCATTTCGGCCCCGTTTTGGATCGACTTTCGTGCAGTTATGAAACGGTCCGAAAAGCACAAAAACATGTGTTTAGGGTCCAATGGGGTGTATTGGGTTCGTTCGTTGCAAAGAATTCCGACGCGACTTCGTTGCACAGACTTTTGTACTAATTGCACCATTTCGGCCCCATTTTGGATCGACTTTCGTGCAGTTACGAAACAGTTCGAAACGCACCAAAATAAGTGTTTAGGGTCCAATGGGGTGAAACGGTTTCGTTCGTTGCGAAGAATTCCTACAAGACTTCATTGCACAAACTTTTGCACTAATTGCACCAGTTCGGCCCCGTTTTGGATCGACTTTCGTGCAGTTACGAAACGGTCCGAAACGCACCCATACATGAGTTTAGGCTCCAAAGGGGTGGATCGGGTGGGTTCGTTGCGAACAATTCCGACGCGACTTCGTTGCACGAACTTTTGCACTAATAGCACCAGTTTGACCCTATCTTGCACCGAACTTCGTGCAGTAATGAAACGGTTTGAAATGCACCAAAACATGAGTTTAGGGTCCAATGGGGTGGATCGGGTGTGTTCGTTGCGAAAAACTCCGACGCGACTTCATAGCCCGAACTTTTGCTCTAATTGCACCATTTCGGCCCCGTTTTGGATCGACTTTCGTGCAGTTATGAAACGGTCCGAAAAGCACAAAACATGTGTTTAGGGTCCAATGGGGTGTATTGGGTTCGTTCGTTGCAAAGAATTCCGACGCGACTTCGTTGCACAGACTTTTGTACTAATTGCACCATTTCGGCCCCATTTTGGATCGACTTTCGTGCAGTTACGAAACGGTTCGAAACGCACCAAAATAAGTGTTTAGGGTCCAATGGGGTGAATCGGTTTCGTTCGTTGCGAAGAATTCCTACAAGACTTCATTGCACAAACTTTTGCACTAATTGCACCAGTTCGGCCCCGTTTTGGATCGACTTTCGTGCAGTTACGAAACGGTCCGAAAGGCACCCATACATGAGTTTAGGCTCCAAAGGGGTGGATCGGGTGGGTTCGTTGCGAACAATTCCGACGCGACTTCGTTGCACGAACTTTTGCACTAATAGCACCAGTTTGACCCTATCTTGCAGCGAACTTCGTGCAGTAATGAAACGGTTTGAAATGCACCAAAACATGAGTTTAGGGTCCAATGGGGTGGATCGGGTGTGTTCGTTGCGAAAAACTCCGACGCGACTTCATAGCCCGAACTTTTGCTCTAATTGCACCATTTCGGCCCCGTTTTGGATCGACTTTCGTGCAGTTATGAAACGGTCCGAAAAGCACAAAAACATGTGTTTAGGGTCCAATGGGGTGTATTGGGTTCGTTCGTTGCAAAGAATTCCGACGCGACTTCGTTGCACAGACTTTTGTACTAATTGCACCATTTCGGCCCCATTTTGGATCGACTTTCGTGCAGTTACGAAACGGTTCGAAACGCACCAAAATAAGTGTTTAGGGTCCAATGGGGTGAATCGGTTTCGTTCGTTGCGAAGAATTCCTACAAGACTTCATTGCACAAACTTTTGCACTAATTGCACCAGTTCGGCCCCGTTTTGGATCGACTTTCGTGCAGTTACGAAACGGTCCGAAAGGCACCCATACATGAGTTTAGGCTCCAAAGGGGTGGATCGGGTGGGTTCGTTGCGAACAATTCCGACGCGACTTCGTTGCACGAACTTTTGCACTAATAGCACCAGTTTGACCCTATCTTGCACCGAACTTCGTGCAGTAATGAAACGGTTTGAAATGCACCAAAACATGAGTTTAGGGTCCAATGGGGTGGATCGGGTGTGTTCGTTGCGAAAAACTCCGACGCGACTTCATAGCCCGAACTTTTGCTCTAATTGCACCATTTCGGCCCCGTTTTGGATCGACTTTCGTGCAGTTATGAAACGGTCCGAAAAGCACAAAAACATGTGTTTAGGGTCCAATGGGGTGTATTGGGTTCGTTCGTTGCAAAGAATTCCGACGCGACTTCGTTGCATAGACTTTTGTACTAATTGCACCATTTCGGCCCCATTTTGGATCGACTTTCGTGCAGTTACGAAACGGTTCGAAACGCACCAAAATAAGTGTTTAGGGTCCAATGGGGTGAATCGGTTTCGTTCGTTGCGAAGAATTCCTACAAGACTTCATTGCACAAACTTTTGCACTAATTGCACCAGTTCGACCCCGTTTTCGATCGACTTTCGTGCAGTTACGAAACGGTCCGAAACGCACCCATACATGAGTTTAGGCTCCAAAGGGGTGGATCGGGTGGGTTCGTTGCGAACAATTCCGACGCGACTTCGTTGCACGAACTTTTGCACTAATAGCACCAGTTTGACCCTATCTTGCACCGAACTTCGTGCAGTAATGAAACAGTTTGAAATGCACCAAAACATGAGTTTAGGGTCCAATGGCGTGGATCGGGTTCGTTTGTTACGAAGAATACCGACACGACTTCATTGCACAAACTTTTGCACTAATTGCACCAGTTCGGCCCCGTTTTGGATCGACTTTCGTGCAGTTACGAAACGGTCCGAAACGCACCCATACATGAGTTTAGGCTCCAAAGGGGTGGATCGGGTGGGTTCGTTGCGAACAATTCCGACGCGACTTCGTTGCACGAACTTTTGCACTAATAGCACCAGTTTGACCCTATCTTGCACCGAACTTCATGCAGTAATGAAACGGTTGGAAATGCACCAAAACATGAGTTTAGGGTCCAATGGGGTGGATCGGGTGTGTTCGTTGCGAAAAACTCCGACGCGACTTCATAGCCCGATCTTTTGCTCTAATTGCACCATTTCGGCCCCGTTTTGGATCGACTTTCGTGCAGTTATGAAACGGTCCGAAAAGCACAAAAACATGTGTTTAGGGTCCAATGGGGTGTATTGGGTTCGTTCGTTGCAAAGAATTCCGACGCGACTTCGTTGCACAGACTTTTGTACTAATTGCACCATTTCGGCCCCATTTTGGATCGACTTTCGTGCAGTTACGAAACGGTTCGAAACGCACCAAAATAAGTGTTTAGGGTCCAATGGCGTGGATCGGGTTCGTTTGTTACGAAGAATACCGACACGACTTCATTGCACAAACTTTTGCACTAATTGCACCAGTTCGGCCCCGTTTTGGATCGACTTTCGTGCAGTTACGAAACGGTCCGAAACGCACCCATACATGAGTTTAGGCTCCAAAGGGGTGGATCGGGTGGGTTCGTTGCGAACAATTCCGACGCGACTTCGTTGCACGAACTTTTGCACTAATAGCACCAGTTTGACCCTATCTTGCACCGAACTTCGTGCAGTAATGAAACGGTTGGAAATGCACCAAAACATGAGTTTAGGGTCCAATGGGGTGGATCGGGTGTGTTCGTTGCGAAAAACTCCGACGCGACTTCATAGCCCGATCTTTTGCTCTAATTGCACCATTTCGGCCCCGTTTTGGATCGACTTTCGTGCAGTTATGAAACGGTCCGAAAAGCACAAAAACATGTGTTTAGGGTCCAATGGGGTGTATTGGGTTCGTTCGTTGCAAAGAATTCCGACGCGACTTCGTTGCACAGACTTTTGTACTAATTGCACCATTTCGGCCCCATTTTGGATCGACTTTCGTGCAGTTACGAAACGGTTCGAAACGCACCAAAATAAGTGTTTAGGGTCCAATGGGGTGAATCGGTTTCGTTCGTTGCGAAGAATTCCTACAAGACTTCATTGCACAAACTTTTGCACTAATTGCACCAGTTCGGCCCCGTTTTGGATCGACTTTCGTGCAGTTACGAAACGGTCCGAAACGCACCCATACATGAGTTTAGGCTCCAAAGGGGTGGATCGGGTGGGTTCGTTGCGAACAATTCCGACGCGACTTCGTTGCACGAACTTTTGCACTAATAGCACCAGTTTGACCCTATCTTGCACCGAACTTCGTGCAGTAATGAAACGGTTTGAAATGCACCAAAACATGAGTTTAGGGTCCAATGGGGTGGATCGGGTGTGTTCGTTGCGAAAAACTTCGACGCGACTTCATAGCCCGAACTTTTGCTCTAATTGCACCATTTCGGCCCCGTTTTGGATCGACTTTCGTGCAGTTATGAAACGGTCCGAAAAGCACAAAAACATGTGTTTAGGGTCCAATGGGGTGTATTGGGTTCGTTCGTTGCAAAGAATTCCGACGCGACTTCGTTGCACAGACTTTTGTACTAATTGCACCATTTCGGCCCCATTTTGGATCGACTTTCGTGCAGTTACGAAACGGTTCGAAACGCACCAAAATAAGTGTTTAGGGTCCAATGGGGTGAAACGGTTTCGTTCGTTGCGAAGAATTCCTACAAGACTTCATTGCACAAACTTTTGCACTAATTGCACCAGTTCGGCCCCGTTTTGGATCGACTTTCGTGCAGTTACGAAACGGTCCGAAACGCACCCATACATGAGTTTAGGCTCCAAAGGGGTGGATCGGGTGGGTTCGTTGCGAACAATTCCGACGCGACTTCGTTGCACGAACTTTTGCACTAATAGCACCAGTTTGACCCTATCTTGCACCGAACTTCGTGCAGTAATGAAACGGTTTGAAATGCACCAAAACATGAGTTTAGGGTCCAATGGGGTGGATCGGGTGTGTTCGTTGCGAAAAACTCCGACGCGACTTCATAGCCCGAACTTTTGCTCTAATTGCACCATTTCGGCCCCGTTTTGGATCGACTTTCGTGCAGTTATGAAACGGTCCGAAAAGCACAAAACATGTGTTTAGGGTCCAATGGGGTGTATTGGGTTCGTTCGTTGCAAAGAATTCCGACGCGACTTCGTTGCACAGACTTTTGTACTAATTGCACCATTTCGGCCCCATTTTGGATCGACTTTCGTGCAGTTACGAAACGGTTCGAAACGCACCAAAATAAGTGTTTAGGGTCCAATGGGGTGAATCGGTTTCGTTCGTTGCGAAGAATTCCTACAAGACTTCATTGCACAAACTTTTGCACTAATTGCACCAGTTCGGCCCCGTTTTGGATCGACTTTCGTGCAGTTACGAAACGGTCCGAAAGGCACCCATACATGAGTTTAGGCTCCAAAGGGGTGGATCGGGTGGGTTCGTTGCGAACAATTCCGACGCGACTTCGTTGCACGAACTTTTGCACTAATAGCACCAGTTTGACCCTATCTTGCAGCGAACTTCGTGCAGTAATGAAACGGTTTGAAATGCACCAAAACATGAGTTTAGGGTCCAATGGGGTGGATCGGGTGTGTTCGTTGCGAAAAACTCCGACGCGACTTCATAGCCCGAACTTTTGCTCTAATTGCACCATTTCGGCCCCGTTTTGGATCGATTTTCATGCAGTTATGAAACGGTCCGAAAAGCACAAAAACATGTGTTTAGGGTCCAATGGGGTGTATTGGGTTCGTTCGTTGCAAAGAATTCCGACGCGACTTCGTTGCACAGACTTTTGTACTAATTGCACCATTTCGGCCCCATTTTGGATCGACTTTCGTGCAGTTACGAAACGGTTCGAAACGCACCAAAATAAGTGTTTAGGGTCCAATGGGGTGAATCGGTTTCGTTCGTTGCGAAGAATTCCTACAAGACTTCATTGCACAAACTTTTGCACTATTTGCACCAGTTCGGCCCCGTTTTGGATCGACTTTCGTGCAGTTACGAAACGGTCCGAAACGCACCCATACATGAGTTTAGGCTCCAAAGGGGTGGATCGGGTGGGTTCGTTGCGAACAATTCCGACGCGACTTCGTTGCACGAACTTTTGCACTAATAGCACCAGTTTGACCCTATCTTGCACCGAACTTCGTGCAGTAATGAAACGGTTTGAAATGCACCAAAACATGAGTTTAGGGTCCAATGGGGTGGATCGGGTGTGTTCGTTGCGAAAAACTTCGACGCGACTTCATAGCCCGAACTTTTGCTCTAATTGCACCATTTCGGCCCCGTTTTGGATCGACTTTCGTGCAGTTATGAAACGGTCCGAAAAGCACAAAAACATGTGTTTAGGGTCCAATGGGGTGTATTGGGTTCGTTCGTTGCAAAGAATTCCGACGCGACTTCGTTGCACAGACTTTTGTACTAATTGCACCATTTCGGCCTCATTTTGGATCGACTTTCGTGCAGTTACGAAACAGTTCGAAACGCACCAAAATAAGTGTTTAGGGTCCAATGGGGTGAAACGGTTTCGTTCGTTGCGAAGAATTCCTACAAGACTTCATTGCACAAACTTTTGCACTAATTGCACCAGTTCGGCCCCGTTTTGGATCGACTTTCGTGCAGTTACGAAACGGTCCGAAACGCACCCATACATGAGTTTAGGCTCCAAAGGGGTGGATCGGGTGGGTTCGTTGCGAACAATTCCGACGCGACTTCGTTGCACGAACTTTTGCACTAATAGCACCAGTTTGACCCTATCTTGCACCGAACTTCGTGCAGTAATGAAACGGTTTGAAATGCACCAAAACATGAGTTTAGGGTCCAATGGGGTGGATCGGGTGTGTTCGTTGCGAAAAACTCCGACGCGACTTCATAGCCCGAACTTTTGCTCTAATTGCACCATTTCGGCCCCGTTTTGGATCGACTTTCGTGCAGTTATGAAACGGTCCGAAAAGCACAAAAACATGTGTTTAGGGTCCAATGGGGTGTATTGGGTTCGTTCGTTGCAAAGAATTCCGACGCGACTTTGTTGCACAGACTTTTGTACTAATTGCACCATTTCGGCCCCATTTTGGATCGACTTTCGTGCAGTTACGAAACGGTTCGAAACGCACCAAAACAAGTGTTTAGGGTCCAATGGGGTGAATCGGTTTCGTTCGTTGCGAAGAATTCCTACAAGACTTCATTGCACAATCTTTTGCACTAATTGCACCAGTTCGGCCCCGTTTTGGATCGACTTTCGTGCAGTTACGAAACGATCCGAAACGCACCAAAACATGAGTTTAGGCTCAAAAGGGGTGGATCGGGTGCGTTCGTTGCGAACAATTCCGACGCGACTTCGTTGCACGAACTTTTGCACTAATTGCACCATTTCGGCCCCGTTTTGGATCGACTTTCGTGTAGTTACGAAACGGTCCGAAGCGCACCAAAACATGTGTTTAGGCTCCATTGGGGTGGATCGGGTTCGTTCGTTGCCAAGAATTCCGACGCGACTTCATTGCACAAACTTTTGCACTAACTACACCAGTTCGGCCCCGTTTTGGATCAACTTTCGTGCAGTTAGGAAACGGTCCGAAACGCACCAAAACATGAGTTTAGGCTCTAAAGGTATGGATCGGGTGCGTTCGTTGCGAACAATTCCTACGCGACTTCGTTGCACAAACTTTTGCACTAATAGCACCAGTTTGACCCTATCTTGCACCAAATTTCGTGCAGTAATGAAACGGTCCGAAATGCACCAAAACATGAGTTTAGGGTCCAAAGGGGTGGATCGGGTGCGTTCGTTGCGAACAATTCCGACGCGACTTCGTTGCACGAACTTTTGCACTAATAGCACCAGTTTGACCCTATTTTACACCGAATTTCATGCAGTAACGAAACGGTTCGAAATGCACCAAAACATGAGTTTAGGGTCCAATCGGGTGGATCGGGTGCGTTCGTTGCGAAAAACTCCGACGCGACTTCGTAGCCCGAACTTTTGCACTAATTGCAATAGTTTGGCCCCGTTTTGCTCCGACTTTCGTGCAGCTACGAAACGGTTTGAAATGCACCAAAACATGAGTTTAGGGTCCAAAGGGGTGGATCGGGTGCGTTCGTTGCGAAAAATTCCAACGCGACTTCGTTGCCCGAACTTTTGCACTAATTGCACCATTTCGGCCCCGTTTTGGATCGACTTTCGTGCAGTTACGAAACGGTCCGAAACGCACCCAAACATGAGTTTAGGCTCCAAAGGGGTGGATCGGGTGCATTCGTTGCGAACAATTCCGACGCGACTTCGTTGCACGAACTTTTGCACTAATAGCACCAGTTTGACCCTATCTTGCACCGAACTTCGTGCAGTAATGAAACGGTTCGGAATGCACCAAAACATGAGTTTAGGGTCCAATCGGGTGGATCGGGTGCGTTCGTTGCGAAAAACTCCGACGCGACTTCGTAGCCTGAACTTTTGCACCAATTGCACCAGTTTGGCCCCGTTTTGCTCCGACTTTCGTGCAGCTACGAAACGGTTTGAAATGCACCAAAACATGAGTTTAGGGTCCACAGGGGTGGATCGGGTGCGTTCGTTGCGAACAATTCCAACGCGACTTCGTTGCACGAACTTTTGCACTAATAGCACCAGTTTGACCCTATTTTGCACCGAATTTCGTGCAGTAACGAAACGGTCCGAAATGCACCAAAACATGAGTTTAGGGTCCAAAGGGGTGGATCGGGTGCGTTCGTTGCGAAAAATTCAAACGCGACTTCGTTGTCCGAACTTTTGCACTAATTGCACCATTTCGGCCCCGTTTTGGATCGACTTTCGTGCAGTTACGAAACGGTCCGAAACACACCCAAACATGGGTTTAGGCTCCAAAGGGGTGGATCGGATGCGTTCGTTGCGAACAATTCCGACGCGACTTCGTTGCACGAACTTTTGCACTAATAGCACCAGTTTGACCCTATCTTGCACCGAACTTCATGCAGTAATGAAACAGTTCGAAATGCACCAAAACATGAGTTTAGGGTCCAATCGGGTGGATCGGGTGCGTTCGTTGCGAAAAACTCCGACGCGACTTCGCAGCCCGAACTTTTGCTCTAATTGCACCATTTCGGCCCCGTTTTGGATCGACTTTCGTGCAGTTATGAAACGGTCCGAAAAGCACAAAAACATGTGTTTAGGGTCCAATGGGGTGTATTGGGTTCGTTCGTTGTAAAAATTTCCGACGCGACTTCGTTGCACAGATTTTTGTACTAATTGCACCATTTCGGCCCCATTTTGGATCGACCTTGATGTGGACATTACCAGAATGGATACACCCACATGTAATAAACACACATGGAAGGTATGGAGGACCAAAGAAGTTGATTGGGGACCAAGCCTAAGTCTTCCCAATGTTCTCCATCAGGCCACCACGTCACTTTTGGTGCAAGAAAAGAAAGAGTCCATGTCCAACACGTTTTGGAGGCTGGATTCGGACTGCAGAACAGCACCAACTTGTGACGGACACCACGGTCGCATACGGACTCGGATAGGGACGTTCAAGTACTTCGTGGAAAGCTTATGAAGTCTAGTTTCATATGGATCGGGACTCAAGTCCATATCTCTCCTGATTCGTCCGCAATGACCAAAATACTACCGACTGGTTTTCTGTCTAAAGGTGCTGCGACATCTTAATTTGGCCCGATGGGCTTTGTATCAAGTCGGGTCCATTAGGGACGCGTCCTAGGGTTGGAGTGCGACTCAAACACCCTCTTGGTCGTCCTCCTAGGTATTAATAAGGTTTAGAGCCGCCATGAACAGATTGGGGGGGTTTTTGTTTTGTTGAAAGTTTAGCCATTGCTACTTCCTTGTAGACGCGTGTGTCGACTAGACCATCCGTTCTACTCGATTCGGAACCCCACCTTGTTGATTCCAGATTGGTTATTATCTCCATATTTGCAATTGAGTTGCTTGTTCTACTTGTTCTTGCTGGTTCTTCGATTGCTTGCAGGACAGGTGCCCTAGTGGCCGGGTGTCGCGCTCCACAAGATCGCGGCAGCCATTGGAGGTGGTGTATCGGTTGCTAAGGCGCAGCGTCCTTGGAAGGCTGTAGTCGGGCCGTGAACGTCGCCTCCATCTCAAATCGAGTTATCCCCCGCCTCTCATCGAAAGATCGGGAACAAACCCTAGCGGGTTCACATCAGTTGGTAATCAGAGCAAGGTTTATCGGTGAGAGACTTATCTTTGCTATTTTTTTTCCTATAGTCCAGAAAAACCAAAAAAAAAGGTAGATTAGTTTGCCGGCAATCCTATAAACCCTTTGAGCCTTTGCTGGTACTACTTAGTTAGGGCTTGTTGAGTTTTCGGTTGCATCGGTTGCGTCGTGTTGCTGGTCTTAGTTTAGTCCTTTAGAGTTTCGAGTTCTTGTCACCTCTTTTTGTCTCGGAGTTTCAATTCATCAGTGGAAGAAAACTTTCATTGTTTCTGTGTCCGGTCTCCGATTTGCGAGTTTTAGTACAATCTGGAAAGCGTAACTCGTGATCTTTCCAACGGATCTGACCTGGGTCACAAACTCCATCTAAGTGCTCCAGAATCGACTTGGAGATTTGTGCGTCTGGCTGCGTGAAACAAGTTTTGTCAATCTGAGTTGGTAGCAACTATATGCAGTAATCCTGTTGCGTTGTTTGTCAAACAAAGGATTTTAGTCCTCTACAAAAAAAAGAAGAAGAAAAAAAGAAAACAAAGTGAAAAAAAAACAGAAAAGAAAAGAAAAGAAACGAAAAAGAAGAAAGGGGCTGATCCATCTTTTGTGTTCCTGCTGTTTCGGTTGGTGCTTTGTGACTTCATTTGTGTCCAGGCTCGCGCCTCTAGTACGGTCTATGCTAGGACCAGCACAGTACCACCGTTGAACAATTATTCAGCATGCTTTTCTGACTAACGTGGTGCTAGTATTTTCCCTTGATCAGCCCACCTACAGCTCCACATACTCGACTATAGCTTGACAGCTTTCTGTTGCTAAGGCACCGATACACTTCTTTCAAGGTGCTTGACTTGTTGGTTGCCGACTCATCCTGTTTTGCTTGGTAAGAACTGGTAAGAGCTCGTATTAAACAAGTTGAGTTTGAGAGAATTACAACCGACACATTCTAGTAGTTGACAGGAGGATACATATTATTTTTGTGTTCTTGTTTTCTACTGATCATGGCAGGTGATACAGTGATTTTTGAGCGGACCAAACAACAACAAAATATTCTGGACATTATTCAATGCTTGCCTTTATATCCTGGTGAGTTTGATCCTAAAGCTTACATTGATTGGGAGCTAAAAGTAGATAATGAATTTGATGAGCATGACCTGTCGGAGAAACAAATGATTTATATTGCCTCTAATATTTTAACAGAAAATGCTTTGCTAGAATGGAAATATATTTGTAGGCATAACATTATTCCGCAAACTTGGAAAGAATTCAAAATACATTTTAGAGATGCCTATATTCCTGCATATTATGTTGATCATTTGCTTACCAAACTAGAGAAATTAAAACAGGGTAGTAGGACTGTGAAACAATACTACCATGATTTTAAAATTTGTGTCATGTTTGGTGGATTGGATGAATGCATGGAAGATGTTATGAATAGGTTCATGAGAGGGCTCAATTCTGAAATTCGAAACTTGTTAATTGGCAAGTCCTATTGCTATATCGGTCAATTGTTTTGTCTTGCTCTCCATGCTGAAAAAGAAATTCTTTCATTTGTGAATACTTGCAAGAATGATGTGACTCATAGTGTCCAAACTTTGTCCACTCTACATGCTAACAAAGAACAACGAATAGTGGAACTTGCTGCTGATTCAACTTTTTCACAAGATGAATTACTTGTTGTTTCTTATGATAAAGAGGACTTGTGTGCTAATACTTCTTTTACTCATATACCAGAATTAATGAATAAGTGTGATATTTTTGGTTTGGAACCATACGAGTGTGTTGTAGATAATCCTTCTCATCCTATTACTTGTGTACAAGATGAACTGAAATTGTTGTCTTCTTTAAATACTTTGGGTTATATTGAATTTAATATTCTGTGTAATCTAAATTGTCTAAAAGAGAAGGTTCAATTAGATTCTAATTTGCCAAGTTTAAATCATTGTTCGCTTCATGCAATTGGAAAAAATGACATCAAAGGAGAATATTTGGTGCATAAAGTGTATATCTGTTCTAATCTGAAATATCCTTTTGGGCTACAATACCATGAGCAAATAGGGGGCTGCATTAACACTAATAATATCTTGCAAAGTTTTTCTAGTTTTTCTCTTATGCAACAGGATCAGCCTGAAGAACGGGAGCATTGTTTGTTGTGCCCATGCAGCATAGTCGCCGCTCCATGTTCCAACAACAACAAAGCAAGCACCTTTGAATGCCGTTGGAGCAAGTCGAGGACGACTTGCAGCCAAGAAGGGGAGAATGATGTGGACATTACCAGAATGGATACACCCACATGTAATAAACACACATGGAAGGTATGGAGGACCAAAGAAGTTGATTGGGGACCAAGCCTAAGTCTTCCCAATGTTCTCCATCAGGCCACCACGTCACTTTTGGTGCAAGAAAAGAAAGAGTCCATGTCCAACACGTTTTGGAGGCTGGATTCGGACTGCAGAACAGCACCAACTTGTGACGGACACCACGGTCGCATACGGACTCGGATAGGGACGTTCAAGTACTTCGTGGAAAGCTTATGAAGTCTAGTTTCATATGGATCGGGACTCAAGTCCATATCTCTCCTGATTCGTCCGCAATGACCAAAATACTACCGACTGGTTTTCTGTCTAAAGGTGCTGCGACATCTTAATTTGGCCCGATGGGCTTTGTATCAAGTCGGGTCCATTAGGGACGCGTCCTAGGGTTGGAGTGCGACTCAAACACCCTCTTGGTCGTCCTCCTAGGTATTAATAAGGTTTAGAGCCGCCATGAACAGATTGGGGGGGTTTTTGTTTTGTTGAAAGTTTAGCCATTGCTACTTCCTTGTAGACGCGTGTGTCGACTAGACCATCCGTTCTACTCGATTCGGAACCCCACCTTGTTGATTCCAGATTGGTTATTATCTCCATATTTGCAATTGAGTTGCTTGTTCTACTTGTTCTTGCTGGTTCTTCGATTGCTTGCAGGACAGGTGCCCTAGTGGCCGGGTGTCGCGCTCCACAAGATCGCGGCAGCCATTGGAGGTGGTGTATCGGTTGCTAAGGCGCAGCGTCCTTGGAAGGCTGTAGTCGGGCCGTGAACGTCGCCTCCATCTCAAATCGAGTTATCCCCCGCCTCTCATCGAAAGATCGGGAACAAACCCTAGCGGGTTCACATCAGACCTTTCGTGCAGTTACGAAATGGTCCGAAACGCACCAAAACATGTGTTTAGGGTCCAATGGGGTGAATTGGTTTCGTTCGTTGCGAAGAATTCCTACAAGACTTCATTGCACAAACTTTTGCACTAATTGCACCAGTTCGGCCCCTTTTTGGATCGACTTTCGTGCAGTTACGAAACGGTCCGAAACGCACCAAAACTTGAGTTCAGGCTCAAAAGGGGTGGATCGGGTGCGTTCGTTGCGAACAACTCCGACGCGACTTCGTTGCACGAACTTTTGCACTAATAGCACCAGTTTGACCCTATCTTGCACCAAATTTCGTGCAGTAACGAAACGGTCCGAAATGCACCAAAACATGAGTTTACGGTCCAAAGGGGTGGATCGGGTGCGTTCGTTGCGAAAAATTCCGACGCGACTTCGTTTCCCGAACTTTTGCACTAATTGCACCAATTCGGCCCCGTTTTGGATCGACTTTCGTGCACTTACGAAACGGTCTGAAGCACACCAAAACATGTGTTTAGGCTCCAATGGGGTGGATCGGGTTCGTTCGTTGCGAAGAATTCCGACGCGACTTCGTTACACGAACTTTTGCACTAATAGCACCAGTTTGACCCTATCTTGCACCAAATTTCGTGCAGTAATGAAATGGTCCGAAATGCACCAAAACATGAGTTTAGGGTCCAAAGGGGTGGATCGGGTGCGTTCGTTGCGAACAATTCCGACGCGACTTCGTTGCACGAACTTTTGCAATAATAGCACCAGTTTGACCCTATTTTGCACCGAATTTCATGCAGTAACGAAACGGTCCGAAAGGCACCAAAACATGAGTTTAGGGTCCAAAGGGGTGGATCGGGTGCGTTCGTAGCGAAAAATTCCGACGCCACTTCGTTGCCCGAACTTTTGCACTAATTGCACCATTTCGGCCCCGTTTTGGATCGACTTTCGTGCAGTTACGAAATGGTCCGAAACGCACCAAAACATGTGTTTAGGGTCCAATGGGGTGGATCGGGTTCGTTCGTTGCGAAGAATTCCGACGCGACTTCATTGCACGAACTTTTGCACCAACTGCAGCAGTTTGGCCCCGTTTTGCTCCGACTTTCGTGCAGCTACGAAACGGTTTGAAACGCACCAAAACATGAGTTTAGGGTCCATAGGGGTGGATCGGGCGCGTTCGTTGCGAACAGTTCCGACGCGACTTCGTTGCACGAACTTCTGCACTAATAGCACCAGTTTGACCCTATTTTGCACCGAATTTCGTGCAGTAACGAAACGGTCCGAAATGCACCAAAACATGAGTTTACGGTCCAAAGGGGTGGATCGGGTGCGTTCGTTGTGAAAAATTCCGACGCGACTTCGTTTCCCGAACTTTTGCACTAATTGCACCAGTTCGGCCCCGTTTTGGATCGACTTTCGTGCAGTTACGAAACGGTCCGAAACGCACCAATACATGTGTTTAGGGTCCAATAGGGTGGATCGGGTTCGTTCGTTGCGAAGAATTCCGACGCGACGTCATTGCACAAACTTTTGCACTAATTGCACCATTTCGGCCCCGTTTTGGATCGACTTTCGTGCAGTTACGAAACGGTCCGAAACGCACCAAAACATGTGTTTAGGGTCCAATGGGGTGGATCGGGTTCGTTCGTTGCGAAGAATTCCGACGCGACTTCATTGCACGAACTTTTGCACCAATTGCACCAGTTTGGCCCCGTTTTGCTCCGACTTTCGTGCAGCTACGAAACGGTTTGAAACGCACCAAAACATGAGTTTAGGGTCCACAGGGGTGGATCGGGTGCGTTCGTTGCGAACAATTCCGACACGACGTCATTGCACGAACTTTTGCACTAATAGCACCATTTCGGCCCCGTTTTGGATCGACTTTCGTGCAGTTACGAAACGGTCCGAAACGCACCAAAACATGTGTTTAGGGTCCAATGGGGTGGATCGCGTTCGTTCGTTGCGAAGAATTCTGATGCGACTTCATTGCACGAACATTTGCACCAATTGCACCAGTTTGGCCCCGTTTTGCTCCGACTTTCGTGCAGCTACGAAACGGTTTGAAACGCACAAAAACATGAGTTTAGGGTCCATGGGGGTGGATCGGGTGCGTTCGTTGCGAACAATTCCGACGCGACTTCGTTGCATGAACTTTTGCACTAACAGCACCAGTTTGACCCTATTTTGCACCGAATTTCGTGCAGTAACGAAACGGTCCGAAAGGCACCAAAACATGAGTTTAGGGTCCAAAGGGGTGGATCGGGTGCGTTCGTAGCGAAAAATTCTTACGCCACTTCGTTGCCCGAACCTTTGCACTAATTGCACCAGTTCAGCCCCGTTTTGGATCGACTTTCGTGCAGTTACGAAACGGTCTGAAACGCACCCAAACATGAGTTTAGGCTCCAAAGGGGTGGATCGGGAGCGTTCGTTGCGAACAATTCCGACGCGACTTCGTTGCACGAACTTTTGCACTAATAGCTCCAGTTTGACCCTATCTTGCACCGAACTTCGTGCAGTAAGGAAACGGTTGGAAATGCACCAAAACAGGAGTATAGGGTCCAATGGGGTGGATCGGGTGCGTTCGTTGCGAAAAACTCCGACGCGACTTCGTAGCCCGAACTTTTGCTCTAATTGCACCATTTCGGCCCCGTTTTGGATCGACTTTCGTGCAGTTATGAAACGGTCCGAAATGCACAAAAACATGTGTTTAGGGTCCAATGGGGTGTGTGATGAGGACACCAACACCAACGATACATCCACTCCGACACAAGTACCTATTGCTGGTCCTATTACTCGTGCTCGTGCGCATCAACTTAATCATCAGGTGAGTTCAAATCTAAGCTCAGGTGCATCATGTTTAGACCATGGAGACCCGTGTACTCTTGTTTTGCTTAGGAACCAAGGAGGCGGCCGAAAGGGAAACGGATTCGCGCAAGCTGGATTCGGACTGCAGAACAGTACCAACTTGTGACGGACACCACGGTCGCATATGAACTCGGATTGGGGCGTTCAAGTACTTCGTGGAAAGCTTATGAAGTCTACTTTCAAACGGATCCGGCCTCATAGCCATATCTATTACGAGTCGGCCGCAATCGTTAAATTAATACAGAGTCCTTTTCTGCCCATGGTGCTGCGTCACCCTGTTTTGGTCCAATGGGCCGTGTATCAAGTTGAGTCCATTACGGACGCGTCCTAGGGTTGGAGTACGACCCCAACACCCCTGTGGTCGTCCTCCCACGTACTTATACCCCTTAGCCGCCGCCAAGGATGCTTGGGTTTTGTTTAGATCAAGTTTAGCCTTCGCTACTTGCTTGCAAGCGCGCGTGCTGGATCAGCCGCCCGTCTTCTTGTCTTCGGAACCCCACCATTATTGAGATTGCGTGTGAAACCTTCATTTATATCTAGTAAATTCAGTACTTGTCATACTTGTTCTTGCTAGTTCTTCGATTGCTTGCAGGACGAGTGCCCTAGTGGCCGGGTGCCGCGCTCCACAAGATCGCGACAGCCATTGGAGGGGGTGTATCGGTTGCTAAGGCGCAGCTTGGAAGGCTGTAGTCGGGCCGTGAACGTCGCCTCCATCGACCAATCGAGTTATCCACGCCTCTCATCGAAAGATCGGGAATCAAACCCTAGCGGGTCGCCATTAGTGTGTTAGGTTCGTTCGTTGCAAAGAATTCCGACGCGACTTCATTGCACAGACTTTTGTACTAATTGCACCATTTCGGCCCCATTTTGGATCGACTTTCGTGCTGTTACGAAACGGTTCGAAACGCACCAAAACATGTGTTTAGGGTCCAATGCGGTGAATCGGTTTCGTTCGTTGCGAAGAATTCCGACAAGTTCATTGCACAAACTTTTGCACTAATTGCACCATTTCGGCCCCGTTTTGGATCGACTTTCGTGCAGTTATGAAACGGTCCGAAACGCGCCAAAACATGAGTTTAGGCTCCGAAGGTATGGATCGGGTGTGTTCGTTGCGAACAATTCCGACGCGACTTCGTTGCACAAACTTTTGCACTAATAGCACCAGTTTAACCCTATTTTGCACCGAATTTCGTGCAGTAACGAAACGGTCCGAAATGCACCAAAACATGAGTTTAGGGTCCAAAGGGGTGGATCGGGTGCGTTCGTTGCGAAAAATTCCGACGCGACTTCGTTTCCCGAACTTTTGCACTAATTGCACCATTTCGGCCCCGTTTGGATGGACTTTCGTGCAGTTACGAAACGGTCCGAAACGCACCAAAACATGTGTTTAGGGTCCAATACGGTGGATCGGGTTCGTTCGTTGCGAAGAATTCCGACGCGACGTCATTGCACGAACTTTTGCACTAATTGCACCATTTCGGCCCCGTTTTGGATCGACTTTCGTGCAGTTACGAAATGGTCCGAAACGCACCAAAACATGTGTTTAGGGTCCAATGGGGTGGATCGGGTTCGTTCGTTGCGAAGAATTCCGACGCGACTTCATTGCACGAACTTTTGCACCAATTGCACCAGTTTGGCCCCGTTTTGCTCCGACTTTCGTGTAGCTACGAAACGGTTTGAAACGCACCAAAACATGAGTTTAGGGTCCATAGGGGTGGATCGGGTGCGTTCATTGAGATCAATTCCGACGCGACTTCGTTGCACGAACTTTTGCACTAATAGCACCTGTTTGACACTATTTTGCACCGAATTTCATGCAGTAATGAAACGGTCCGAAATGCACCAAAACATGAGTTTAGGGTCCAAAAGGGGTGGATCGCGTGCGTTCGTTGCGAAAAATTCCGACGCGACTTCGTTGCCCGAACTTTTGCACTAATTGCACCATTTCGGCCCTGTTTTGGATCGACTTTCGTGCAGTTACGAAACGGTCCGAAACGCACCCAAACATGAGTTTAGGCTCCAAAGGGGTGGATCGGGTGCGTTCGTTGCGAACAATTCTGACGCGACTTCGTTGCACGAACTTTTGCACTAATAGCACCAGTTTGACCCTATCTTGCACCGAACTTCGTGCAGTAATGAAACGGTTGGAAATGCACCAAAACATGAGTTTAGGGTCCAATGGCGTGGATCGGGTTCGTTTGTTGCGAAGAATACCGACACGACTTCATTGCACAAACTTTTGCACTAATTGCACCAGTTCGGCCCCGTTTTGGATCGACTTTCGTGCAGTTACGAAACGGTCCGAAACGCATGAAAACATGTGTTTACGGTCAATTGGGGGTGGATTGGGTGCGTTCGTTGCGAAGAATTTTGACACGACTTCATTGCACGAACTTTTGCACCAATTGCACCAGTTCGGCCCCGTTTTGGATCGACTTTCGTGCAGTTACGAAACGGTCCGAAACGCACCCATACATGAGTTTAGGCTCCATAGGGGTGGATCGGGTGGGTTCGTTGCGAACAATTCCGACGCGACTTTGTTGCACGAACTTTTGCACTAATAGCACCAGTTTGACCCTATCTTGCACCGAACTTCGTGCAGTAATGAAACGGTTTGAAATGCACCAAAACATGAGTTTAGGGTCCAATGGGGTGGATCGGGTGTGTTCGTTGCGAAAAACTCCGACGCGACTTCATAGCCCGAACTTTTGCTCTAATTGCACCATTTCGGCCCCGTTTTGGATCGACTTTCGTGCAGTTATGAAACGGTCCGAAAAGCACAAAAACATGTGTTTAGGGTCCAATGGGGTGTATTGGGTTCGTTCGTTGCAAAGAATTCCGACGCGACTTCGTTGCACAGAGTTTTGTACTAATTGCACCATTTCGGCCCCGTTTTGGATCGACTTTCGTGCAGTTACGAAACGGTCCGAAACGCACCAAAACATGTGTTTAGGGTCCAATGGGGTGGATCGCGTTCGTTCGTTGCGAAGAATTCTGACGCGACTTCATTGCAAGAACATTTGCACCAATTGCACCAGTTTGGCCCCGTTTTGCTCCGACTTTCGTGCAGCTACAAAACGGTTTGAAACGCACAAAAACATGAGTTTAGGGTCCATGGGGGTGGATCGGGTGCGTTCGTTGCGAACAATTCCGACGCGACTTCGTTGCATGAACTTTTGCACTAACAGCACCAGTTTGACCCTATTTTGCACCGAATTTTGTGCAGTAACGAAACGGTCCGAAAGGCACCAAAACATGAGTTTAGGGTCCAAAGGGGTGGATCGGGTGCGTTCGTAGCGAAAAATTCTGACGCCACTTCGTTGCCCGAACCTTTGCACTAATTGCACCAGTTCAGCCCAGTTTTGGATCGACTTTCGTGCAGTTACGAAACGGTCTGAAACGCACCCAAACATGAGTTTAGGCTCCAAAGGGGTGGATCGGGTGCGTTCGTTGCGAACAATTCCGACGCGACTTCGTTGCACGAACTTTTGCACTAATAGCTCCAGTTTGACCTTATCTTGCACCGAACTTCGTGCAGTAAGGAAACGGTTGGAAATGCACCAAAACAGGAGTTTAGGGTCCAATGGGGTGGATCGGGTGCGTTCGTGGCGAAAAACTCCGACGCGACTTCGTAGCCCGAACTTTTGCTCTAATTGCACCATTTCGGCCCCGTTTTGGATCGACTTTCGTGCAGTTATGAAACGGTCCGAAATGCACAAAAACATGTGTTTAGGGTCCAATGGGGTGTGTTAGGTTCGTTCGTTGCAAAGAATTCCGACGCGACTTCATTGCACAGACTTTTGTACTAATTGCACCATTTCGGCCCCATTTTGGATCGACTTTCGTGCTGTTACGAAACGGTTCGAAACGCACCAAAACATGTGTTTAGGGTCCAATGCGGTGAATCGGTTTCGTTCGTTGCGAAGAATTCCGACAAGTTCATTGCACAAACTTTTGCACTAATTGCACCATTTCGGCCCCGTTTTGGATCGACTTTCGTGCAGTTATGAAACGGTCCGAAACGCGCCAAAACATGAGTTTAGGCTCCGAAGGTATGGATCGGGTGCGTTCGTTGCGAACAATTCCGACGCGACTTCGTTGCACAAACTTTTGCACTAATAGCACCAGTTTGACCGTATTTTGCACCGAATTTCGTGCAGTAACGAAACGGTCCGAAATCCACCAAAACATGAGTTTAGGGTCCAAAGGGGTGGATCGGGTGCGTTCGTTGCGAACAATTCCGACGCGACTTCGTTGCCCGAACTTTTGCACTAATTGCACCATTTCGGCCCCGTTTTGGAACGAATTTCGTGCAGTTACGAAACGGTCCTAAGCGCACCAAAACATGTGTTTAGGCTCAAATGGGGTGGATCGGGTTTGTTCGTTGCGAAGAATTCCGACGCGACTTCATTGCACGAACTTTTGCACCAATTGCACCAGTTTGGCCCCGTTTTGCTCCGACTTTCGTGTAGCTACGAAACGGTTTGAAACGCACCAAAACATGAGTTTAGGGTCCATTGGGGTGGATCGGGTTCGTTCGTTGCGAATAATTCCGACGCGACTTCATTGCACGAACTTTTGCACCAATTGCACAAGTTTGGCCCCGTTTGCTCCGACTTTCGTGCAGCTACGAAACGGTTTGAAACGCACCAAAACATGAGTTTAGGGTCCACAGGGGTGGATCGGGTGCGTTCGTTGCGAACAATTCCGACGCGACTTCGTTGCACAAACTTTTGCACTAATACCACCAGTTTGACCTTATTTTGCACCGAATTTCGTGCAGCAACGAAACGGTCCGAAATGCACCAAAACATGAGTTTAGGGTCTAAAGGGGTGGATCGGGTGCGTTCGTTGCGAACAATTCTTCGCGCGACTTCGTTGCACGAACTTTTGCACTAATAGCACCAGTTTGACCCTATTTTGCACCGAATTTCATGCAGTAACGAAACGGTCCGAAATGCACCAAAACATGAGTTTAGGGTCCAAAGGGGTGGATCGGGTGCGTTCGTTGCGAAAAATTCCGACGCGACTTCGTTTCCCGAACTTTTGCACTAATTGCACCATTTCGGCCCCGTTTTGGATCGACTTTCGTGCAGTTACGAAACGGTCCGAAACGCACCAAAACATGTGTTTAGGGTCCAATAGGGTGGATCGGGTTCGTTCGTTGCGAAGAATTCCGACGCGACGTCATTGCACAAACTTTTGCACTAATTGCACCATTTCGGCCTCGTTTTGGATCGACTTTCGTGCAGTTACGAAATGGTCCGAAACGCACCAAAACATGTGTTTAGGGTCCAATGGGGTGGATCGGGTTCGTTCGTTGCGAAGAATTCCGACGCGACTTCATTGCACGAACTTTTGCACCAATTACACCAGTTTGGCCCCGTTTTGCTCCGACTTTCGTGGAGCTACGAAACGGTTTGAAACGCACCAAAACATGAGTTTAGGGTCCATAGGGGTGGATCGGGTGCGTTCATTGAGATCAATTCCGACGCGACTTCGTTGCACGAACTTTTGCACTAATAGCACCAGTTTGACCCTATTTTGCACCGAATTTCGTGCAGTAACGAAACGGTCCGAAATGCACCAAAACATGTGTTTGGGGTCTAAAGGGGTGGATCGGGTGCGTTCGTTGCTAAAATTTCCGACGCGACTTCGTTGCCCGAACTTTTGCACTAATTGCACCATTTCGGCCCCGTTTTGGATCGACTTTCGTGCAGTTATGAAACGGTCCGAAGCGCACCAAAAGATGTGTTTAGGGTCCAATGGGGTGGATCGGGTTCAATCGCTGCGAAGAATTCCGACGCGTCTTCATTGCACAAACTTTTGCACTAATTGCACCAGTTCGGCCCCGTTTTGGATCGAGTTTCGTGCAGTTATGAAACGGTCCGAAACGCACCAAAACATGAGTTTAGGCTCCAAAGGTATGGATCGGGTGCGTTCGTTGCGAACAATTCCGACGCGACTTCGTTGCACGAACTTTTGCACTAATAGCACCAGTTTGACCCTATGTTGCACCAAATTTCGTGCAGTAATAAAACGGTCCGAAAGGCACCAAAACATGAGTTTAGGGTCCAAAGGGGTGGATCGGGTGCGTTCGTTGCGAACAATTCCGACGCGACTTCGTTGCACGAACTTTTGAACTAATAGCACTAGTTTGACCCTATTTTGCACCGAATTTCGTGCAGTAACGAAACGGTCCGAAAGGCACCAAAACATGAGTTTAGGGTCCAAAGGGGTGGATCGGGTGCGTTCGTAGCGAAAAATTCTGTCGCCACTTCGTTGCCCGTACTTTTGCCCTAATTGCACCAGTTTAGCCCCGTTTTGGATCGACTTTCGTGCAGTTACGAAACATCCGAAACGCACCCAAACATGAGTTTAGGCTTCAAAGGGGTGGATCGGGTGCGTACGTTGCGAACAATTCCGACGCGACTTCGTTGCACGAACTTTTGCACTAATAGCACAAGTTTGACCCTATCTTGCACCGAACTTCGTGCAGTAATGAAACGGTTGGAAATGCACCAAAACATGAGTTTAGGGTCCAATGGGGTGGATCGGGTGCGTTCGTTGCGAAAAACTCCGACGCGACTTCGTAGCCCGAACTTTTGCTCTAATTGCACCATTTCGGCCCCGTTTTGGATCGACTTTCGTGCAGTTATGAAACGGTCCGAAAAGCACAAAAACATGTGTTTAGGGTCCAATGGGGTGTGTTAGGTTCGTTCGTTGCAAAGAATTCCGACGCGACTTCATTGCACAGACTTTTGTACTATATGCACCATTTCGGCCCCGTTTTGGATCGACTTTCGTGCTGTTACGAAACGGTTCGAAACGAACCAAAACATGTGTTTGGGGTCCAATGCGATGAATCAGTTTCGTTCGTTGCAAAGAATTCCGACAAGACTTCATTGCACAAACTTTTGCACTAATTGCACCAGTTCGGCCCCATTTTGGATCGACTTTCGTGCAGTTACGAAACAGTCCGAAACGCACCAAACATGAGTTTAGGCTCAAAAGGGGTGGATCGGGTGCGTTCGTTGCGAACAATTCCGACGCGACTTCATTGCACGAACTTTTGCAATAATAGCACCAGTTTGACCCTATCTTGCACCAAATTTCGTACTAATTGCACCATTTCGGCCCCGTTTTGGATCGACTTTCGTGAAGTTATGAAACCGTCCGAAAAGCACAAAAACATGTGTTTAGGGTCCAATGGGGTGTATTAGGTTCGTTCGTTGCGAAGAATTCCGACGCGACGTCATTGCACGAACTTTTGCACTAATTGCACCATTTCGGCCCCGTTTTGGATCGACTTTCGTGCAGTTACGAAATGGTCCGAAACGCACCAAAACATGTGTTTAGGGTCCAATGGGGTGGATCGGGTTCGTTCGTTGCGAAGAATTCCGACGCGACTTCATTGCACGAACTTTTGCACCAATTGCACCAGTTTGGCCCCGTTTTGCTCCGACTTTCGTGTAGCTACGAAACGGTTTGAAACGCACCAAAACATGAGTTTAGGGTCCATAGGGGTGGATCGGGTACGTTCATTGAGATCAATTCCGACGCGACTTCGTTGCACGAACTTTTGCACTAATAGCACCAGTTTGACACTATTTTGCACCGAATTTCATGCAGTAATGAAACGGTCCGAAATGCACCAAAACATGAGTTTAGGGTCCAAAAGGGGTGGATCGCGTGCGTTCGTTGCGAAAAATTCCGACGCGACTTCGTTGCCCGAACTTTTGCACTAATTGCACCATTTCGGCCCTGTTTTGGATCGACTTTCGTGCAGTTACGAAACGGTCCGAAACGCACCCAAACATGAGTTTAGGCTCCAAAGGGGTGGATCGGGTGCGTTCGTTGCGAACAATTCTGACGCGACTTCGTTGCACGAACTTTTGCACTAATAGCACCAGTTTGACCCTATCTTGCACCGAACTTCGTGCAGTAATGAAACGGTTGGAAATGCACCAAAACATGAGTTTAGGGTCCAATGGCGTGGATCGGGTTCGTTTGTTGCGAAGAATACCGACACGACTTCATTGCACAAACTTTTGCACTAATTGCACCAGTTCGGCCCCGTTTTGGATCGACTTTCGTGCAGTTACGAAACGGTCCGAAACGCACCCATACATGAGTTTAGGCTCCAAAGGGGTGGATCGGGTGGGTTCATTGCGAACAATTCCGACGCGACTTCGTTGCACGAACTTTTGCACTAATCGCACCAGTTTGACCCTATCTTGCACCGAACTTCGTGCAGTAATGAAACGGTTTGAAATGCACCAAAACATGAGTTTAGGGTCCAATGGGGTGGATCGGGTGGGTTCGTTGCGAAAAACTCCGACGCGACTTCATAGCCCGATCTTTTGCTCTAATTGCACCATTTCGGTCCCGTTTTGGATCGACTTTCGTGCAGTTATGAAACGGTCCGAAAAGCACAAAAACATGTGTTTAGGCTCCAAAGGGGTGGATCGGGTGCGTTCGTTGCGAACAATTCTGACGCGACTTCGTTGCACGAACTTTTGCACTAATAGCACCAGTTTGACCCTATCTTGCACCGAACTTCGTGCAGTAATGAAACGGTTGGAAATGCACCAAAACATGAGTTTAGGGTCCAATGGCGTGGATCGGGTTCGTTTGTTGCGAAGAATACCGACACGACTTCATTGCACAAACTTTTGCACTAATTGCACCAGTTCGGCCCCGTTTTGGATCGACTTTCGTGCAGTTACGAAACGGTCCGAAACGCACCCATACATGAGTTTAGGCTCCAAAGGGGTGGATCGGGTGGGTTCATTGCGAACAATTCCGACGCGACTTCGTTGCACGAACTTTTGCACTAATCGCACCAGTTTCACCCTATCTTGCACCGAACTTCGTGCAGTAATGAAACGGTTTGAAATGCACCAAAACATGAGTTTAGGGTCCAATGGGGTGGATCGGGTGGGTTCGTTGCGAAAAACTCCGACGCGACTTCATAGCCCGATCTTTTGCTCTAATTGCACCATTTCGGTCCCGTTTTGGATCGACTTTCGTGCAGTTATGAAACGGTCCGAAAAGCACAAAAACATGTGTTTAGGGTCCAATGGGGTGTATTGGGTTCGTTCGTTGCAAAGAATTCCGACGCGACTTCGTTGCACAGAGTTTTGTACTAATTATACCATTTCGGCCCCGTTTTGGATCGACTTTCGTGCAGTTACGAAACGGTCCGAAACGCACCAAAACATGTGTTTAGGGTCCAATGGAGTGGATCGCGTTCGTTCGTTGCGAAGAATTCTGACGCGACTTCATTGCACGAACATTTGCACCAATTGCACCAGTTTGGCCCCGTTTTGCTCCGACTTTCGTGCAGCTGATGTGGACATCACCAGAATGGATACACCCACATGTAATAAACACACATGGAAGGTATGGAGGACCAAAGAAGTTGATTGGGGACCAAGCCTAAGTCTTCCCAATGTTCTCCATCAGGCCACCACGTCACTTTTGGTGCAAGGAAAGAAAGAGTCCATGTCCAACACGTTTTGGAGGCTGGATTCGGACTGCAGAACAGCACCAACTTGTGACGGACACCACGGTCGCATACGGACTCGGATAGGGACGTTCAAGTACTTCGTGGAAAGCTTATGAAGTCTAGTTTCATATGGATCCGGACTCAAGTCCATATCTCTCGTGATTCGTCCGCAATGACCAAAATACTACCGACTGGTTTTCTGTCTAAAGGTGCTGCGACATCTTAATTTGGCCCGATGGGCTTTGTATCAAGTCGGGTCCATTAGGGACGCGTCCTAGAGTTGGAGTGCGACTCAAACACCCTCTTGGTCGTCCTCCTAGGTATTAATAAGGGTTAGAGCCGCCATGAACAGATTGGGGGGGTTTTTGTTTTGTTGAAAGTTTAGCCATTGCTACTTCCTTGTAGACGCGTGTGTCGACTAGACCATCCGTTCTACTCGATTCGGAACCCCACCTTGTTGATTCCAGATTGGTTATTATCTCCATATTTGCAATTGAGTTGCTTGTTCTACTTGTTCTTGCTGGTTCTTCGATTGCTTGCAGGACAGGTGCCCTAGTGGCCGGGTGTCGCGCTCCACAAGATCGCGGCAGCCATTGGAGGTGGTGTATCGGTTGCTAAGGCGCAGCATCCTTGGAAGGCTGTAGTCGGGCCGTGAACGTCGCCTCCATCTCAAATCGAGTTATCCCCTGCCTCTCATCGAAAGATCGGGAACAAACCCTAGCGGGTCGCCATTACGAACTTTTGCACGAATTGCACCATTTCGGCCCCGTTTTGGATCGACTTTCGTGCAGTTACGAAATGGTTCGAAACGCACCAAAACATGTGTTTACGGTCGATTGGGGTGATCGGGTTCGTTCGTTGCGAAGATTTCAGACGCGACTTCATTGCACAAACTTTTGCACCAATTGCACCAGTTTGGCACCGTTTTGCACCGACTTTCGTGCACTTACGAAATGGTCCGAAACGCACCAAAACATGAGTTTAGGCTCCACAGGGGTGGATCGGGTCCGTTCGTTGCGAACAATTCCGACGCGACTTCGTTGCCCGAACTTTTGCACTAATTGCACCAGTTCGGCCCCGTTTTGGATCGACTTTCGTGCAGTTACGAAATGGTCCGAAACGCACCAAAACATGTGTTTACGGTCGATTGGGGTGATCGGGTTCGTTCGTTGCGAAGAATTCTGACGCGACTTCATTCCACAAACTTTTGCACCAATTGCACCACTTTAGCACCGTTTTGCACCGACTTTCGTGCAGTTACGAAACTTTTACACTACCAGTTTGCAAAAAATTCCGACGCGATTTCGTCACCCGAACTTTTGCACTAATTGCACCATTTCGGCCCCGTTTTGGATCGACTTCCGTGCAGTTACGAAACGTTCTGAAGCGCACCAAAACATGTGTTTAGGGTCCAATGGGGTGGATCGGGTGCGTTCGTTGCGAACAATTCCGACGCGACTTTGTTGCCCAACCTTTTGCACTAATTGCACCAGTTCGGCCCCATTTTGGATCGACTTTCGGGCTGTTACGAAACGGTCCGAAGCGCACCAAAACATGTGTTTAGAGTCGATTGGGGTGGATTGGGTTCGTCGTTGCG
This sequence comes from Panicum miliaceum, assembly GCA_032594955.1. Lineage (NCBI taxonomy): Eukaryota > Viridiplantae > Streptophyta > Magnoliopsida > Poales > Poaceae > Panicum > Panicum miliaceum. The sequence continues at coordinate 28,939,770 of CM064061.1, forward strand.
AAGATTTCCGACGCGACTTCGTTCCACAAACTTTTGCACCAATTGCACCAGTTCGGCCCCGTTTTGCACCGACTTTCGTGCAGTTACGAAACTTTTGCACTAATAGCACCAGTTTGCGAAAAATTCCGAAGCGACTTCGTTGCCCGAACTTTTGCACTAATTGCACCAGTTCGGCCCCGTTTTGGATCGACTTTCGTGCAGTTACGAAATGGTCCGAAACGCACCAAAACATGTGTTTACGGTCGATTGGGGTGATCGGGTTCGTTCGTTGCAAAGAATTCTGACGCGACTTCATTCCACAAACTTTTACACCAATTGCAACAGTTTCGCACTGTTTTGCACCGACTTTCGTGCAGTTACGAAACTTTTGCACTAATAGCACCATATTGTGAAAAATTCCAACGCGATTTCGTCACCCCAACTTTTGCACTAATTGCACCATTTCGGCCCCGTTTTGGATCACCTTTCGTGAAGTTACGAAACGTTCCGAAGCGCACCAAAACATGTGTTTAGGGTCCAATGGGGTGGATCGGGTGCGTTCGTTGCGAACAATTCCGACGCGACTTCGTTGCCCAACCTTTTGCACTAATTGCACCAGTTCGGCCCCATTTTGGATCGACTTTCGGGCTGTTACGAAACGGTCCGAAGCGCACCAAAACATGTGTTTAGAGTCGATTGGGGTGGATTGGGTTCGTCGTTGCCAAGATTTCCGACGCGACTTCATTCCACAAACTTTTGCACGAATTGCACCACTTCGGCCCCGTTTTGCACCGACTTTCGTGCAGTTACGAAACTTTTGCACTAATAGCACCAGTTTGCGAAAAATTCCGACGCGATTTCGTTGCCCGAACTTTTGCACTAGTTGCACCATTTGTGATGTGGACATCACCAGAATGGATACACCCACATGTAATAAACACACATGGAAGGTATGGAGGACCAAAGAAGTTGATTGGGGACCAAGCCTAAGTCTTCCCAATGTTCTCCATCAGGCCACCACGTCACTTTTGGTGCAAGGAAAGAAAGAGTCCATGTCCAACACGTTTTGGAGGCTGGATTCGGACTGCAGAACAGCACCAACTTGTGACGGACACCACGGTCGCATACGGACTCGGATAGGGACGTTCAAGTACTTCGTGGAACATATGGATCCGGACTCAAGTCCATATCTCTCCTGATTCGTCCGCAATGACCAAAATACTACCGACTGGTTTTCTGTCTAAAGGTGCTGCGACATCTTAATTTGGCCCGATGGGCTTTGTATCAAGTCGGGTCCATTAGGGACGCGTCCTAGGGTTGGAGTGCGACTCAAACACCCTCTTGGTCGTCCTCCTAGGTATTAATAAGGGTTAGAGCCGCCATGAACAGATGGGGGGTTTTTGTTTTGTTGAAAGTTTAGCCATTGCTACTTCCTTGTAGACGCGTGTGTCGACTAGACCATCCGTTCTACTCGATTCGGAACCCCACCTTGTTGATTCCAGATTGGTTATTATCTCCATATTTGCAATTGAGTTGCTTGTTCTACTTGTTCTTGCTGGTTCTTCGATTGCTTGCAGGACAGGTGCCCTAGTGGCCGGGTGTCGCGCTCCACAAGATCGCGGCAGCCATTGGAGGTGGTGTATCGGTTGCTAAGGCGCAGCGTCCTTGGAAGGCTGTAGTCGGGCCGTGAACGTCGCCTCCATCTCAAATCGAGTTATCCCCCGCCTCTCATCGAAAGATCGGGAACAAACCCTAGCGGTTTCACATCAGTTGGTAATCAGAGCAAGGTTTATCGGTGAGAGACTTATCTTTGCTATTTTTTTTTTCCTATAGTCCAGAAAAACCAAAAAAAAAGGTAGATTAGTTTGCCGGCAATCCTATAAACCCTTTGAGCCTTTGCTGGTACTACTTAGTTAGGGCTTGTTGAGTTTTCGGTTGCATCGGTTGCGTCGTGTTGCTGGTCTTAGTTTAGTCCTTTAGAGTTTCGAGTTCTTGTCACCTCTTTTTGTCTCGGAGTTTCAATTCATCAGTGGAAGAAAACTTTCATTGTTTCTGTGTCCAGTCTCCGATTTGCGAGTTTTAGTACAATCTGGAAAGCGTAACTCGTGATCTTTCCAACGGATCTGACCTAGGTCACAAACTCCATCTAAGTGCTCCAGAATCGACTTGGAGATTTGTGCGTCTGGCTGCGTGAAACAAGTTTCGTCAATCTGAGTTGGTAGCAGCTATATGCAGTAATCCTGTTGCGTTGTTTGTCAAACAAAGGATTTTAGTCCTCTACAAAAAAAAGAAGAAAAAAAAAGAAAACAAAGTGAAAAAAAACAGAAAAGAAAAGAAACGAAAAAGAAGAAAGGGGCTGATCCATCTTTTGTGTTCCTGCTGTTTCGGTTAGTGCTTTGTGACTTCATTTGTGTCCAGGCTCGCGCCTCTAGTACGGTCTATGCTAGGACCAGCACAGTACCACCGTTGAACAATTATTCAACTTGCTTTTCTGACTAACGTGGTGCTAGTATTTTTCCCTTGATCAGCCCACCTACAGCTCCACATACTCGACTATAGCTTGACAATTTTCTGTTGCTAAGGCACCGATACACTTCTTTCAAGGTGCTTGACTTGTTGGTTGCCGACTCATCCTGTTTTGCTTGGTAAGAACTGGTAAGAGCTTGTATTAAACAAGTTGAGTTTGAGAGAATTACAACCGACACATTCTAGTAGTTGACAGGAGGATACATATTATTTTTGTGTTCTTGTTTTCTACTGATCATGGCAGGTGATACAGTGATTTTTGAGCGGAGCAAACAACAACAAAATATTCTGGACATTATTCAATGCTTGCCTTTATATCCTGGTGAGTTTGATCCTAAAGCTTACATTGATTGGGAGCTAAAAGTAGATAATGAATTTGATGAGCATGACCTGTCGGAGAAACAAATGATTTATATTGCCTCTAATATTTTAACAGAAAATGCTTTGCTAGAATGGAAATATATTTGTAGGCATAACATTATTCCGCAAACTTGGAAAGAATTCAAAATACATTTTAGAGATGCCTATATTCCTGCATATTATGTTGATCATTTGCTTACCAAACTAGAGAAATTAAAACAGGGTAGTAGGACTGTGAAACAATACTACCATGATTTTAAAATTTGTATCATGTTTGGTGGATTGGATGAATGCATGGAAGATGTTATGAATAGGTTCATGAGAGGGATCAATTCTGAAATTCGAAACTTGTTAATTGGCAAGTCCTATTGCTATATCGGTCAATTATTTTGTCTTGCTCTCCATGCTGAAAAAGAAATTCTTTCATTTGTGAATACTTGCAAGAATGATGTGACTCATAGTGTCCAAACTTTGTCCACTCTACATGCTAACAAAGAGCAACGAATAGTGGAACCTGCTGCTGATTCAACTTTTTCACAAGATAAATTACTTGTTGTTTCTTATGATAAAGAGGACTTGTGTGCTAATACTTCTTTTACTCATATACCAGAATTAATGAATAAGTGTGATATTTTTGGTTTGGAACCATACGAATGTGCTGTAGATAATCCTTCTCATCCTATTACTTGTGTACAAGATGAACTGAAATTGTTGTCTTCTTTAAATACTTTGGGTTATATTGAATTTAATATTCTGTGTAATCTAAATTGTCTAAAAGAGAAGGTTCAATTAGATTCTAATTTGCCAAGTCTAAATCATTGTTCGCTTCATGCAATTGGAAAAAATGACATCAAAGGAGAATATTTGGTGCATAAAGTGTATATCTGTTCTAATCTGAAATATCCTTTTGGGCTACAATACCATGAGCAAATAGGGGGCTGCATTAACACTAATAATATCTTGCAAAGTTTTTCTAGTTTTTCTCTTATGCAACAGGATCAGCCTGAAGAACGGGAGCATTGTTTGTTTTGCCCATGCAGCATAGTCGTCGCTCCATGTTCCAACAACAAAGCAATCACCTTTGAATGCCGTTGGAGCAAGTCGAGGACGACTTGCAGCCAAGAAGGGGAGAATGATGTGGACATCACCAGAATGGATACACCCACATGTAATAAACACACATGGAAGGTATGGAGGACCAAAGAAGTTGATTGGGGACCAAGCCTAAGTCTTCCCAATGTTCTCCATCAGGCCACCACGTCACTTTTGGTGCAAGGAATGAAAGAGTCCATGTCCAACACGTTTTGGAGGCTGGATTCGGACTGCAGAACAGCACCAACTTGTGACGGACACCACGGTCGCATACGGACTCGGATAGGGACGTTCAAGTACTTCATGGAAAGCTTATGAAGTCTAGTTTCAAATGGATCCGGACTCAAGTCCATATCTCTCCTAATTCGTCCGCAATGACCAAAATACTACCGACTGGTTTTCTGTCTAAAGGTGCTGCGACATCTTAATTTGGCCCGATGGGCTTTGTATCAAGTCGGGTCCATTAGGGACGCGTCCTAGGGTTGGAGTGCGACTCAAACACCCTCTTGGTCGTCCTCCTAGGTATTAATAAGGGTTAGAGCCGCCATGAACAGATTGGGGGGGTTTTTGTTTTGTTGAAAGTTTAGCCATTGCTACTTCCTTGTAGACGCGTGTGTCGACTAGACCATCCGTTCTACTCGATTCGGAACCCCACCTTGTTGATTCCAGATTGGTTATTATCTCCATATTTGCAATTGAGTTGCTTGTTCTACTTGTTCTTGCTGGTTCTTCGATTGCTTGCAGGACAGGTGCCCAAGTGGCCGGGTGTCGCGCTCCACAAGATCGCGGCAGCCATTGGAGGTGGTGTATCGGTTGCTAAGGCGCAGCATCCTTGGAAGGCTGTAGTCGGGCCGTGAACGTCGCCTCCATCTCAAATCGAGTTATCCCCCGCCTCTCATCGAAAGATCGGGAACAAACCCTAGCGGTTTCACATCAGTTGGTAATCAGAGCAAGGTTTATCGGTGAGAGACTTATCTTTGCTATTTTTTTTTCCTATAGTCCAGAAAAACCAAAAAAAAAAGGTAGATTAGTTTGCCGGCAATCCTATAAACCCTTTGAGCCTTTGCTGGTACTACTTAGTTAGGGCTTGTTGAGTTTTCGGTTGCATCGGTTGCGTCGTGTTGCTGGTCTTAGTTTAGTCCTTTAGAGTTTCGAGTTCTTGTCACCTCTTTTTGTCTCGGAGTTTCAATTCATCAGTGGAAGAAAACTTTCATTGTTTCTGTGTCCAGTCTCCGATTTGCGAGTTTTAGTACAATCTGGAAAGCGTAACTCGTGATCTTTCCAACGGATCTGACCTAGGTCACAAACTCCATCTAAGTGCTCCAGAATCGACTTGGAGATTTGTGCGTCTGGCTGCGTGAAACAAGTTTCGTCAATCTGAGTTGGTAGCAGCTATATGCAGTAATCCTGTTGCGTTGTTTGTCAAACAAAGGATTTTAGTCCTCTACAAAAAAAAGAGAAGAAAAAAAAGAAAACAAAGTGAAAAAAAACAGAAAAGAAAAGAAAAGAAACGAAAAAGAAGAAAGGGGCTGATCCATCTTTTGTGTTCCTTCTGTTTCGGTTGGTGCTTTGTGACTTCATTTGTGTCCAGGCTCGCGCCTCTAGTACGGTCTATGCTAGGACCAGCACAGTACCACCGTTGAACAATTATTCAGCTTGCTTTTCTGACTAACGTGGTGCTAGTATTTTCCCTTGATCAGCCCACCTACAGCTCCACATACTCGACTATAGCTTGACAGTTTTCTGTTGCTAAGGCACCGATACACTTCTTTCAAGGTGCTTGACTTGTTGGTTGCCGACTCATCCTGTTTTGCTTGGTAAGAACTGGTAAGAGCTCGTATTAAACAAGTTGAGTTTGAGAGAATTACAACAGACACATTCTAGTAGTTGACAGGAGGATACATATTATTTTTGTGTTCTTGTTTTCTACTGATCATGGCAGGTGATACTGTGATTTTTGAGCGGAGCAAACAACAACAAAATATTCTGGACATTATTCAATGCTTGCCTTTATATCCTGGTGAGTTTGATCCTAAAGCTTACATTGATTGGGAGCTAAAAGTAGATAATGAATTTGATGAGCATGACCTGTCGGAGAAACAAATGATTTATATTGCCTCTAATATTTTAACAGAAAATGCTTTGCTAGAATGGAAATATATTTGTAGGCATAACATTATTCCGCAAACTTGGAAAGAATTCAAAATACATTTTAGAGATGCCTATATTCCTGCATATTATGTTGATCATTTGCTTACCAAACTAGAGAAATTAAAACAGGGTAGTAGGACTGTGAAACAATACTACCATGATTTTAAAATTTGTATCATGTTTGGTGGATTGGATGAATGCATGGAAGATGTTATGAATAGGTTCATGAGAGGGCTCAATTCTGAAATTCGAAACTTGTTAATTGGCAAGTCCTATTGCTATATCGGTCAATTGTTTTGTCTTGCTCTCCATGCTGAAAAAGAAATTCTTTCATTTGTGAATACTTGCAAGAATGATGTGACTCATAGTGTCCAAACTTTGTCCACTCTACATGCTAACAAAGAGCAACGAATAGTGGAACCTGCTGCTGATTCAACTTTTTCACAAGATGAATTACTTGTTGTTTCTTATGATAAAGAGGACTTGTGTGCTAATACTTCTTTTACTCATATACCAGAATTAATGAATAAGTGTGATATTTTTGATTTGGAACCATACGAATGTGCTGTAGATAATCCTTCTCATCCTATTACTTGTGTACAAGATGAACTGAAATTGTTGTCTTCTTTAAATACTTTGGGTTATATTGAATTTAATATTCTGTGTAATCTAAATTGTCTAAAAGAGAAGGTTCAATTAGATTCTAATTTGCCAAGTTTAAATCATTGTTCGCTTCATGCAATTGGAAAAAATGACATCAAAGGAGAATATTTGGTGAATAAAGTGTATATCTGTTCTAATCTGAAATATCCTTTTGGGCTACAATACCATGAGCAAATAGGGGGCTGCATTAACACTAATAATATCTTGCAAAGTTTTTCTAGTTTTTCTCTTATGCAACAGGATCAGCCTGAAGAACGGGAGCATTGTTTGTTGTGCCCATGCAGCATAGTCGTCGCTCCATGTTCCAACAACAAAGCAAGCACCTTTGAATGCCGTTGGAGCAAGTCGAGGACGACTTGCAGCCAAGAAGGGGAGAATGATGTGGACATCACCAGAATGGATACACCCACATGTAATAAACACACATGGAAGGTATGGAGGACCAAAGAAGTTGATTGGGGACCAAGCCTAAGTCTTCCCAATGTTCTCCATCAGGCCACCACGTCACTTTTGGTGCAAGGAAAGAAAGAGTCCATGTCCAACACGTTTTGGAGGCTGGATTCGGACTGCAGAACAGCACCAACTTGTGACGGACACCACGGTCGCATACGGACTCGGATAGGGACGTTCAAGTACTTCGTGGAACATATGGATCCGGACTCAAGTCCATATCTCTCCTGATTCGTCCGCAATGACCAAAATACTACCGACTGGTTTTCTGTCTAAAGGTGCTGCGACATCTTAATTTGGCCCGATGGGCTTTGTATCAAGTCGGGTCCATTAGGGACGCGTCCTAGGGTTGGAGTGCGACTCAAACACCCTCTTGGTCGTCCTCCTAGGTATTAATAAGGGTTAGAGCCGCCATGAACAGATGGGGGGTTTTTGTTTTGTTGAAAGTTTAGCCATTGCTACTTCCTTGTAGACGCGTGTGTCGACTAGACCATCCGTTCTACTCGATTCGGAACCCCACCTTGTTGATTCCAGATTGGTTATTATCTCCATATTTGCAATTGAGTTGCTTGTTCTACTTGTTCTTGCTGGTTCTTCGATTGCTTGCAGGACAGGTGCCCTAGTGGCCGGGTGTCGCGCTCCACAAGATCGCGGCAGCCATTGGAGGTGGTGTATCGGTTGCTAAGGCGCAGCGTCCTTGGAAGGCTGTAGTCGGGCCGTGAACGTCGCCTCCATCTCAAATCGAGTTATCCCCCGCCTCTCATCGAAAGATCGGGAACAAACCCTAGCGGTTTCACATCAATTTGGGCCCCGTTTTGGATCGACTTTCGTGCAGTTACGAATTCTTCCGAAGCGCACCCAAACATGTGTTTAGGGTCCAATGGGGTGGATCGGGTGCGCTCGTTGCGAACAATTCCGACGCGACTTCGTTGCCCAACCTTTTGCACTAATTGCACCAGTTCGGCCCCGTTTTGGATCGACTTTCGGGCTGTTACGAAACGGTCCGAAGCGCACCAAAACATGTGTTTAGAGTCGATTGGGGTGGATTGGGTTCGTCGTTGCGAAGATTTCCGACGCGACTTCATTCCACAAAATTTTGCACCAATTGCACCAGTTCGGCCCCGTTTTGCACCGACTTTCGTGCAGTTACGAAACTTTTGCACTAATAGCACCAGTTTGCGAAAAATTCCGACGCGACTTCGTTGCCCGAACTTTTGCACTAATTGCACCATTTCGGCCCCGTTTTGGATCGACTTTCGTGCAGTTACGAAACGGTTCGAAGCGCACCAAAACATGTGTTTAGGGTCCAATGGGGTGGATCGGGTGCGTTCGTTGCGAACAATTCCTACGCGGCTTCGTTGCCCGAACTTTTTAATGGCGACCCGCTAGGGTTTGTTCCCGATCTTTCGATGAGAGGCAGGGGATAACTCGATTTGAGATGGAGGCGACGTTCACGGCCCGACTACAGCCTTCCAAGGATGCTGCGCCTTAGCAACCGATACACCACCTCCAATGGCTGCCGCAATCTTGTGGAGCGCGACACCCGGCCACTAGGGCACCTGTCCTGCAAGCAATCGAAGAACCAGCAAGAACAAGTAGAACAAGCAACTCAATTGCAAATATGGAGATAATAACCAATCTGGAATCAACAAGGTGGGGTTCCGAATCGAGTAGAACGGATGGTCTAGTCGACACACGCGTCTACAAGGAAGTAGCAATGGCTAAACTTTCAACAAAACAAAAACCCCCAATCTGTTCATGGCGGCTCTAACCCTTATTAATACCTAGGAGGACGACCAAGAGGGTGTTTGAGTCGCACTCCAACCCTAGGACACGTCCATAATGGACCCGACTTGATACAAAGCCCATCGGGCCAAATTAAGATGTCGCAGCACCTTTAGACAGAAAACCAGTCGGTAGTATTTTGGTCATTGCGGATGAATCAGAAGAGATATGGACTTGAGTCCGGATCCATACGAAACTAGACTTCATAAGCTTTCCACGAAGTACTTTATTGTCCCTATCCGAGTCCGTATGCGACCATGGTGTCCGTCACAAGTTGGTGCTGTTCTGCAGTCCGAATCCAGCCTCCAAAACGTGTTGGACATGGACTCTTTCTTTCCTTGCACCAAAAGTGACGTGGTGGCCTGATGGAGAACATTGGGAAGACTTAGGCTTGGTCCCCAATCAACTTCTTTGGTCCTCCATACCTTCCATGTGTGTTTATTACATGTGGGTGTATCCATTCTGGTGATGTCCACATCATTCTCCCCTTCTTGGCTGCAAGTCGGTCTCGACTTGCTCCAACGGCATTTAAAGGTGCTTGCTTTGTTGTTGGAACATGGAGCGACGACTATGCTGCATGGGCACAACAAACAATGCTCCCGTTCTTCAGGCTGATCCTGTTGCATAAGAGAAAAACTAGAAGAACTTTGCAAGATATTATTAGTGTTAATGCAGCCCCCTATTTGCTCATGGTATTGTAGCCCAAAAGGATATTTCAGATTAGAACAGATATACACTTTATGCACCAAATATTCTCCTTTGATGTCATTTTTTCCAATTGCATGAAGCGAACAATGATTTAAACTTGGCAAATTAGAATCTAATTGAACCTTCTCTTTTAGACAATTTAGATTACACAGAATATTAAATTCAATATAACCCAAAGTATTTAAAGAAGACAACAATTTTAGTTCATCTTGTACACAAGTAATAGGATGTGAAGGATTATCTACAGCACATTCGTATGGTTCCAAACCAAAAATATCACACTTATTCATTAATTCTGGTATATGAGTAAAAGAAGTATTAGCACACAAGTCCTCTTTATCATAAGAAACAACAAGTAATTCATCTTGTGAAAAAGTTGAATGAGCAGCAGGTTCCACTATTCGTTGCTCTTTGTTAGCATGTAGAGTGGACAAAATTTGGACACTATGAGTCACATCATTCTTGCAAGTATTCACAAATGAAAGAATTTCTTTTTCAGCATGGAGAGCAAGACAAAACAATTGACCGATACAGCAATAGGACTTGCCAATTAACAAGTTTCGAATTTCAGAATTGAGCCCTCTCATGAACCTATTCATAACATCTTCCATGCATTCATCCAATCCACCAAACATGATACAAATTTTAAAATCATGGTAGTATTGTTTCACAGTCCTACTACCCTGTTTTAATTTCTCTAGTTTGGTAAGCAAATGATCAACATAATATGCAGGAATATAGGCATCTCTAAAATGTATTTTGAATTCTTTCCAAGTTTGCGGAATAATGTTATGCCTACAAATATATTTCCATTCTAGCAAAGCATTTTCTGTTAAAATATTAGAGGCAATATAAATCATTTGTTGCTCCGACAGGTCATGCTCATCAAATTCATTATCTACTTTTAGCTCCCAATCAATGTAAGCTTTAGGATCAAACTCACCAGGATATAAAGGCAAGCATTGAATAATGTCCAGAATATTTTGTTGTTGTCTGCTCCGCTCAAAAATCACTGTATCACCTGCCATGATCAGTAGAAAACAAGAACACAAAAATAATATGTATCCTCCTGTCAACTACTGGAATGTGTCGGTTGTAATTCTCTCAAACTCAACTTGTTTAATACGAGCTCTTACCAGTTCTTACCAAGCAAAACAGGATGAGTCGGCAACCAACAAGTCAAGCACCTTGAAAGAAGTGTATCGGTGCCTTAGCAACAGAAAACTGTCAAGCTATAGTCGAGTATGTGGAGCTGTAGGTGGGCTTATCAAGGGAAAATACTAGCACCACGTTAGTCAGAAAAGCAAGCTGAATAATTGTTCAACGGTGGTACTGTGCTGGTCCTAGCATAGACCGTACTAGAGGCGCGAGCCTGGACACAAATGAAGTCACAAAGCACCAACCGAAACAGCAGGAACACAAAAGATGGATCAGCCCCTTTCTTCTTTTTCGTTTCTTTTCTTTTCTTTTCTGTTTTTTTTCACTTTGTTTTCTTTTTTTCTTCTTATTTTTTTTTGTAGAGGACTAAAATCCTTTGTTTGACAAACAACGCAACAGGATTACTGCATATAGCTGCTACCAACTCAGATTGACGAAACTTGTTTCACGCAGCCAGACGCACAAATCTCCAAGTCGATTCTGGAGCACTTAGATGGAGTTTGTGACCTAGGTCAGATCCGTTGGAAAGATCACGAGTTACGCTTTCCAGATTGTACTAAAACTCGCAAATCGGAGACTGGACACAGAAACAATGAAAGTTTTCTTCCACTGATGAATTGAAACTCCGAGACAAAAAGAGGTGATAAGAACTCGAAACTCTAAAGGACTAAACTAAGACCAGCAACACGACGCAACCGATGCAACCGAAAACTCAACAAGCCCTAACTAAGTAGTACCAGCAAAGGCTCAAAGGGTTTATAGGATTGCCGGCAAACTAATCTACCTTTTTTTTTTGGTTTTTCTGGACTATAGGAAAAAAAAATAGCAAAGATAAGTCTCTCACCGATAAACCTTGCTCTGATTACCAACTGATGTGAAACCGCTAGGGTTTGTTCCCGATCTTTCGATGAGAGGCGGGGGATAACTCGATTTGAGATGGAGGCGACGTTCACGGCCCGACTACAGCCTTCCAAGGATGCTGCGCCTTAGCAACCGATACACCACCTCCAATGGCTGCCGCGATCTTGTGGAGCGCGACACCCGGCCACTAGGGCACCTGTCCTGCAAGCAATCGAAGAACCAGCAAGAACAAGTAGAACAAGCAACTCAATTGCAAATATGGAGATAATAACCAATCTGGAATCAACAAGGTGGGGTTCCGAATCGAGTAGAACGGATGGTCTAGTCGACACACGCGTCTACAAGGAAGTAGCAATGGCTAAACTTTCAACAAAACAAAAACCCCCAATCTGTTCATGGCGGCTCTAACCCTTATTAATACCTAGGAGGACGACCAAGAGGGTGTTTGAGTCGCACTCCAACCCTAGGATACGTCCCTAATGGACCCGACTTGATACAAAGCCCATCGGGCCAAATTAAGATGTCGCAGCACCTTTAGACAGAAAACCAGTCGGTAGTATTTTGGTCATTGCGGATGAATCAGAAGAGATATGGACTTGAGTCCGGATCCATACGAAACTAGACTTCATAAGCTTTCCACGAAGTACTTGAACGTCCCTATCCGAGTCCGTATGCGACCATGGTGTCCGTCACAAGTTGGTGCTGTTCTGCAGTCCGAATCCAGCCTCCAAAACGTGTTGGACATGGACTCTTTCTTTCCTTGCACCAAAAGTGACGTGGTGGCCTGATGGAGAACATTGGGAAGACTTAGGCTTGGTCCCCAATCAACTTCTTTGGTCCTCCATACCTTCCATGTGTGTTTATTACATGTGGGTGTATCCATTCTGGTGATGTCCACATCACTTTTGCACTAATTGCACCAGTTCGGCCCTGTTTTGGATCGACTTTCGTGCAGTTACGAAATGGTTCGAAACGCACCAAAACATGTGTTTACGGTCGATTGGGGTGATCGGGTTCGTTCGTTGCGAAGAATTCCGACGCGACTTCATTGCACAAACTTTTGCACCAATTGCACCAGTTTGGCACCGTTTTGCACCGACTTTCGTGCACTTACGAAATGGTCCGAAACGCACCAAAACATGAGTTTAGGCTCCACAGGGGTGGATCGGGTCCGTTCGTTGCGAACAATTCCGACGCGACTTCGTTGCCCGAACTTTTGCACTAATTGCACCATTTCGGCCCCGTTTTGGATCGACTTTCGTGCAGTTACGAAACGTTCTGAAGCGCACCAAAACATGTGTTTAGGGTCCAATGGGGTGGATCGGGTGCGTTCGTTGCGAACAATTCCGACGCGACTTCGTTGCCCAACCTTTTGCACTAATTGCACCAGTTCGGCCCCATTTTGGATCGACTTTCGGGCTATTACGAAACAGTCCGAAGCGCACCAAAACATGTGTTTAGGGTCCAATGGGGTGGATCGGGTTCGTTCGTTGCGAATAATTCTGACGCGATTTCATTGCACGAACTTTTGCACCAATTGCACCAGTTTGGCCCCGTTTTGCACCGACTTTCGTGCAGCTATGAAACGGATTGAAACGCAGCAAAACATAAGTTTAGGGTCCACAGGGGTGGATCGGGTGCGTTTGTTGCGAAAAATTCTGACGCGACTTCGTTGCCCGAACTTTTGCACTAATTGCACCATTTCGGCCCCATTTTGGATCGACTTTCGTGCAGTTACGAAACGGTCCGAAGCGCACCAAAACATGTGTTTAGGGCCCAATGGGGTGGATCGGGTGCGTTCGTTGTGAACAATTCCGACGCGACTTCGTTGCCCGAACATTTGCACTAATTGCACCAGTTCGGCCCCGTTTTGGATCGACTTTCGTGCAGTTACGAAATGGTTCGAAACGCACCAAAACATGTGTTTACGGTCGATTGGGGTGATCGGGTTCGTTCGTTGCGAAGAATTCCGACGCGACTTCATTGCACAAACTTTTGCACCAATTGCACCAGTTTGGCACCGTTTTGCACCAACTTTCGTGCACTTACGAAATGGTCCGAAGCGCACCAAAACATGTGTTTAGGGTCCAATGGGGTGGATCGGGTGCGTTCGTTGCGAACAATTCCGACGCGACTTTGTTGCCCCAACTTTTGCACTAATTGCACCAGTTCGGCCCCGTTTTGGATCGACTTTCGTGCTGTTACGAAACGGTCCGAAGCGCACCAAAATATGTGTTTAGGGTCGATTGGGGTGGATTGGGTTCGTCGTTGCCAAGATTTCCGACGCGATTTCATTCCACAAACTTTTGCACGAATTGCACCACTTCGGCCCCGTTTTGCACCGACTTTCGTGCAGTTACGAAACTTTTGCACTAATAGCACCAGTTTGCGAAAAATTCCGACGCGACTTCGTTGCCCGAACTTTTGCACTAATTGCACCATTTCGGCCCCGTTTTGGATCGACTTTCGTGCAGTTACGAAACGTTCCGAAGCGCACCAAAACATGTGTTTAGGGTCCAATGGGGCGGATCGGGTTCGTTCGTTGCGAAGAATTCCGATGCGACTTCATTGCACGAACTTTTGCACCAATTGCACCAGTTTGGCTCCGTTTTGCACCAACTTTCGTGCAGCTACGAAATGGTTTGAAACGAAGCAAAACAAGTGTTTAGGGTCCACAGGGGTGGATCGGGTGCGTTCGTTGCGAAAAATTCTGACGCGATTTCGTTGCCCGAACTTTTGCACTAATTGCACCATTTCGGCCCCGTTTTGGATCGACATTCGTGCTGTTACGAAACGGTCCGAAGCGCACCAAAACATGTGTTTAGGGTCGATTGGGGTGGATCGGGTTCGTCGTTGCGAAGATTTTCGACGCGATTTCATTCCACAAACTTTTGCACGAATTGCACCAGTTCGGCCCCGTTTTGCACCGACTTTCGTGCAGTTACGAAACTTTTGCACTAATAGCACCAGTTTGCGGAAAATTCCGACGCGACTTCGTTGCCCGAACTTTTGCATTAATTGCACCAGTTCGGCCCCGTTTTGGATCGACTTTCGTGCAGTTACGAAACGTTCCGAAGCGCACCAAAACATGTGTTTAGGGTCCAATGGGGTGGATCGGGTGCGTTCGTTGCGAACAATTCCGATGCGACTTCGTTGCCCGAACTTTTGCACTAATTGCACCAGTTCGGCCCTGTTTTGGATCGACTTTCGTGCAGTTACGAAATGGTCCGAAACGCACCAAAACATGTGTTTACGGTCGATTGGGGTGATCGGGTTCGTTTGTTGCGAAGAATTCCGACGCGACTTCATTCCACAAACTTTTGCACCAATTGCACCAGTTTGGCACCATTTTGCACCGACTTTCGTGCACTTACGAAATGGTCCGAAACCCACCAAAACATGTGTTTAGGGTCTAATGGGGTGGATCGGGTGCGTTCGTTGCGAAAAATTCCGACGCGACTTCGTTGCCCCAACTTTTGAACTAATTGCACCAGTTCGGCCCCGTTTTCGATCGACTTTCGTGCTGTTATGAAACGGTCCGAAGCGCACCAAAACTTGTGTTTAGGGTCGATTGGGTTCGTCGTTGTGAAGATTTCCGACGCGACTTCATTCCACAAACTTTTGCACGAATTGCACCAGTTCAGCCCCGTTTTGCACCGACTTTCGTGCAGTTATGAAACTTTTGCACTAATAGCACCAGTTTGCGAAAAATTCCAACGCGACTTCGTTTCCCGAACTTTTGCACTAATTGCACCATTTCGGCCCCGTTTTGGATCGACTTTCGTGCAGTTACGAAACGGTCCGAAGCACACCAAAACATGTATTTAGGGTCCAATGGGGTGGATCGGGTGCGTTCGTTGCGAACAATTCCGACGCGACTTCGTTGCCCGAACTTTTGCACTAATTGCACCAGTTCGGCCCCATTTTGGATCGACTTTCGTGCAGTTACGAAACGGTCCGAAACGCATCAAAACATGTCTTTACGGTCAATTGGGGGTGGATTGGGTGCGTTCGTTGCGAAGAATTTTGACGCGACTTCATTGCACGAACTTTTGCACCAATTGCACCAGTTCGGCCCCGTTTTGGATCGACTTTCGTGCAGTTACGAAACGGTGCGAAGCGCACCAAAACATGTGTTTAGGGTCCAATGGGGTGGATCGGGTGCGTTCGTTGCGAACAATTCCAACGCGACTTCGGTGCCCCAACTTTTGCACTAATTGCACCAGTTCGGCCCCGTTTTGGATCGACTTTCGTGCTGTTACGAAACGGTCCGAAGCGCACCAAAATATGTGTTTAGGGTCGATTGGGGTGGATCGGGTTCGTCGTTGCCAAGATTTCCGACGCGATTTCATTCCACAAACTTTTGCACGAATTGCACCACTTCGGCCCCGTTTTGCACCGACTTTCATGCAGTTACGAAACTTTTGCACTAATAGCACCAGTTTGCGAAAAATTCCGACGCGATTTCGTCTCCCGAACTTTTGCACTAATTGCACCATTTCGGCCCCATTTTGGATCGACTTTCGTGCAGTTACGAAACGTTCCGAAGCGCACCAAAACATGTGTTTAGGGTCCAATGGGGTGGATCGGGTGCGCTCGTTGCGAACAATTCCGACGCGACTTCGTTGCCCAACCTTTTGCACTAACTGCACCATTTCGGCCCCGTTTTGGATCGACTTTCGTGCTGTTACGAAACGGTCCGAAGCGCACCAAAACATGTGTTTAGAGTCGATTGGGGTGGATCGGGTTCGTCGTTGCGAAGATTTCCGACGCGACTTCATTCCACAAACTTTTGCACCAATTGCACCAGTTCGGCCCCGTTTTACACCGACTTTCGTGCAGTTACGAAACTTTTGCACTAATAGCACCAGTTTGCGAAAAATTCCGACGCGACTTCGTTGCCCGAACTTTTGCACTAATTGCACCATTTCGGCCCCGTTTTGGATCGACTTTCGTGCAGTTACAAAACATTCGAAGCGCAGCAAAACATGTGTTTAGGGTTCAATGGGGTGGATCGGGTGCGTTCGTTGCGAACAATTCCGATGCGACTTCGTTGCCCGAACTTTTGCACTAATTGCACCAGTTCGGCCCCGTTTTGGATCGACTTTCGTGCAGTTACGAAATGGTCCGAAACGCACCAAAACATGTGTTTACGGTCGATTGGGGTGATCGGGTTCGTTCGTTGCGAAGAATTCCGACGCGACTTCATTGCACAAACTTTTGCACCAATTGCACCAGTTTGGCACCGTTTTGCACCGACTTTCGTGCACTTACGAAATGGTCCGAAACGCACCAAAACATGAGTTTAGGCTCCACAGGGGTGGATCGGGTCCGTTCGTTGCGAACAATTCCGACGCGACTTCGTTGCCCGAACTTTTGCACTAATTGCACCAGTTCGGCCCCGTTTTGGATCGACTTTCGTGCAGTTACGAAATGGTCCGAAACGCACCAAAACATGTGTTTACGGTCGATTGGGGTGATCGGGTTCGTTCGTTGCGAAGAATTCTGACGCGACTTCATTCCACAAACTTTTGCACCAATTGCACCACTTTAGCACCGTTTTGCACCGACTTTCGTGCAGTTACGAAACTTTTACACTACCAGTTTGCAAAAAATTCCGACGCGATTTCGTCACCCGAACTTTCGCACTAATTGCACCATTTCGGCCCCGTTTTGGATCGACTTTCGTGCAGTTACGAAACGTTCTGAAGCGCACCAAAACATGTGTTTAGGGTCCAATGGGGTGGATCGGGTTCGTTCGTTGCGAACAATTCCGACGCAATTTCATTGCACGAACTTTTGCACCAATTGCACCAGTTTGGCCCCGTTTTGCACCGACTTTCGTGCAGCTATGAAACGGTTTGAAACGCAGCAAAACATAAGTTTAGGGTCCACAGGGGTGGATCGGGTGCGTTCGTTGCGAAAAATTCTGACGCGACTTCGTTGCCCGAACTTTTGCACTAATTGCACCATTTCGGCCCCATTTTGGATCGACTTTCGTGCAGTTACGAAACGGTCCGAAGCGCACCAAAACATGTGTTTAGGGCCCAATGGGGTGGATCGGGTGCGTTCGTTGGGAACAATTCCGACGCGACTTCGTTGCTCGAACATTTGCACTAATTGCACCAGTTCGGCCCCGTTTTGGATCGACTTTCGTGCAGTTACGAAATGGTTCGAAACGCACCAAAACATGTGTTTACGGTCGATTGGGGTGATCGGGTTCGTTCGTTGCGAAGAATTCCGACGCGACTTCATTGCACAAACTTTTGCACCAATTGCACCAGTTTGGCACAGTTTTGCACCAACTTTCGTGCACTTACGAAATGGTCCGAAGCGCACCAAAACATGTGTTTAGGGTCCAATGGGGTGGATCGGGTGCGTTCGTTGCGAACAATTCCGACGCGACTTTGTTGCCCCAACTTTTGCACTAATTGCACCAGTTCGGCCCCGTTTTGGATCGACTTTCGTGCTGTTACGAAACGGTCCGAAGCGCACCAAAATATGTGTTTAGGGTCAATTGGGGTGGATTGGGTTCGTCGTTGCCAAGATTTCCGACGCGATTTCATTCCACAAACTTTTGCACGAATTGCACCACTTTGGCCCCGTTTTGCACCGACTTTCGTGCAGTTACGAAACTTTTGCACTAATAGCACCAATTTGTGAAAAATTCCGACGCGATTTCGTCACCCGAACTTTTGCACTAATTGCACCATTTCGGCCCCGTTTTGGATCGACTTTCGTGCAGTTATGAAACGTTCCGAAGCGCACCAAAACATGTGTTTAGGGTCCAATGGGCTGCATCGGGTGCGTTCGTTGCGAACAATTCCGACGCGACTTCGTTGCCCAACCTTTTGCACTAACTGCACCATTTCGGCCCCGTTTTGGATCGACTTTCGTGCTGTTACGAAACGGTCCGAAGCGCACCAAAACATGTGTTTAGAGTCGATTGGGGTGGATCGGGTTCGTCGTTGCGAAGATTTCCGACGCGACTTCATTCCACAAACTTTTGCACCAATTGCACCAGTTCGGCCCCGTTTTGCACCGACTTTCGTGCAGTTACGAAACTTTTGCACTAATAGCACCAGTTTGCGGAAAATTCCGACGCGACTTCGTTGCCCGAACTTTTGCATTAATTGCACCAGTTCGGCCCCGTTTTGGATCGACTTTCGTGCAGTTACGAAACGTTCCGAAGCGCACCAAAACATGTGTTTAGGGTCCAATGGGGTGGATCGGGTGCGTTCGTTGCGAACAATTCCGATGCGACTTCGTTGCCCGAACTTTTGCACTAATTGCACCAGTTCGGCCCTGTTTTGGATCGACTTTCGTGCAGTTACGAAATGGTCCGAAACGCACCAAAACATGTGTTTACGGTCGATTGGGGTGATCGGGTTCGTTTGTTGCGAAGAATTCCGACGCGACTTCATTCCACAAACTTTTGCACCAATTGCACCAGTTTGGCACCATTTTGCACCGACTTTCGTGCACTTACGAAATGGTCCGAAACCCACCAAAACATGTGTTTAGGGTCTAATGGGGTGGATCGGGTGCGTTCGTTGCGAAAAATTCCGACGCGACTTCGTTGCCCCAACTTTTGAACTAATTGCACCAGTTCGGCCCCGTTTTCGATCGACTTTCGTGCTGTTATGAAACGGTCCGAAGCGCACCAAAACATGTGTTTAGGGTCGATTGGGTTCGTCGTTGTGAAGATTTCCGACGCGACTTCATTCCACAAACTTTTGCACGAATTGCACCAGTTCAGCCCCGTTTTGCACCGACTTTCGTGCAGTTATGAAACTTTTGCACTAATAGCACCAGTTTGCGAAAAATTCCAACGCGACTTCGTTTCCCGAACTTTTGCACTAATTGCACCATTTCGGCCCCGTTTTGGATCGACTTTCGTGCAGTTACGAAACGGTCCGAAGCACACCAAAACATGTATTTAGGGTCCAATGGGGTGGATCGGGTGCGTTCGTTGCGAACAATTCCGACGCGACTTCGTTGCCCGAACTTTTGCACTAATTGCACCAGTTCGGCCCCATTTTGGATCGACTTTCGTGCAGTTACGAAACGGTCCGAAACGCATCAAAACATGTCTTTACGGTCAATTGGGGGTGGATTGGGTGCGTTCGTTGCGAAGAATTTTGACGCGACTTCATTGCACGAACTTTTGCACCAATTGCACCAGTTCGGCCCCGTTTTGGATCGACTTTCGTGCAGTTACGAAACGGTGCGAAGCGCACCAAAACATGTGTTTAGGGTCCAATGGGGTGGATCGGGTGCGTTCGTTGCGAACAATTCCAACGCGACTTCGGTGCCCCAACTTTTGCACTAATTGCACCAGTTCGGCCCCGTTTTGGATCGACTTTCGTGCTGTTACGAAACGGTCCGAAGCGCACCAAAATATGTGTTTAGGGTCGATTGGGGTGGATCGGGTTCGTCGTTGCCAAGATTTCCGACGCGATTTCATTCCACAAACTTTTGCACGAATTGCACCACTTCGGCCCCGTTTTGCACCGACTTTCATGCAGTTACGAAACTTTTGCACTAATAGCACCAGTTTGCGAAAAATTCCGACGCGATTTCGTCTCCCGAACTTTTGCACTAATTGCACCATTTCGGCCCCATTTTGGATCGACTTTCGTGCAGTTACGAAACGTTCCGAAGCGCACCAAAACATGTGTTTAGGGTCCAATGGGGTGGATCGGGTGCGCTCGTTGCGAACAATTCCGACGCGACTTCGTTGACCAACCTTTTGCACTAATTGCACCAGTTCGGCCCCATTTTGGATCGACTTTCGGGCTGTTACGAAACGGTCCGAAGCGCACCAAAACATGTGTTTAGAGTCGATTGGGGTGGATTGGGTTCGTCGTTGCGAAGATTTCCGACGCGACTTCATTCCACAAACTTTTGCACGAATTGCACTAGTTCGGCCCCGTTTTGCACCGACTTTCGTGCAGTTACGAAACTTTTGCACTAATAGCACCAGTTTGCGAAAAATTCCGACGCGACTTCGTTGCCCGAACTTTTGCACTAATTGCACCATTTCGGCCCCGTTTTGGATCGACTTTCGTGCAGTTACAAAACGTTCGAAGCGCAGCAAAACATGTGTTTAGGGTTCAATGGGGTGGATCGGGTGCGTTCGTTGCGAACAATTCCGACGCGACTTCGTTGCCCGAACTTTTGCACTAATTGCACCAGTTCGGCCCCGTTTTGGATCGACTTTCGTGCAGTTACGAAATGGTCCGAAACGCACCAAAACATGTGTTTACGGTCGATTGGGGTGATCGGGTTCGTTCGTTGCGAAGAATTCCGACGCGACTTCATTGCACAAACTTTTGCACCAATTGCACCAGTTTGGCACCGTTTTGCACCGACTTTCGTGCACTTACGAAATGGTCCGAAACGCACCAAAACATGAGTTTAATCTCCACAGGGGTGGATCGGGTCCGTTCGTTGCGAACAATTCCGACGCGACTTCGTTGCCCGAACTTTTGCACTAATTGCACCAGTTCGGCCCCGTTTTGGATCGACTTTCGTGCAGTTACGAAATGGTCCGAAACGCACCAAAACATGTGTTTACGGTCGATTGGGGTGATCGGGTTCGTTCGTTGCGAAGAATTCTGACGCGACTTCATTCCACAAACTTTTGCACCAATTGCACCACTTTAGCACCGTTTTGCACCGACTTTCGTGCAGTTACGAAACTTTTACACTACCAGTTTGCAAAAAATTCCGACGCGATTTCGTCACCCGAACTTTTGCACTAATTGCACCATTTCGGCCCCGTTTTGGATCGACTTTCGTGCAGTTACGAAACGTTCTGAAGCGCACCAAAACATGTGTTTAGGGTCCAATGGGGTGGATCGGGTTCGTTCGTTGCGAACAATTCCGACGCAATTTCATTGCACGAACTTTTGCACCAATTGCACCAGTTTGGCCCCGTTTTGCACCGACTTTCGTGCAGCTATGAAACGGTTTGAAACGCAGCAAAACATAAGTTTAGGGTCCACAGGGGTGGATCGGGTGCGTTCGTTGCGAAAAATTCTGACGCGACTTCGTTGCCCGAACTTTTGCACTAATTGCACCATTTCGGCCCCATTTTGGATCGACTTTCGTGCAGTTACGAAACGGTCCGAAGCGCACCAAAACATGTGTTTAGGGCCCAATGGGGTGGATCGGGTGCGTTCGTTGGGAACAATTCCGACGCGACTTCGTTGCCCGAACATTTGCACTAATTGCACCAGTTCGGCCCCGTTTTGGATCGACTTTCGTGCAGTTACGAAATGGTTCGAAACGCACCAAAACATGTGTTTACGGTCGATTGGGGTGATCGGGTTCGTTCGTTGCGAAGAATTCCGACGCGACTTCATTGCACAAACTTTTGCACCAATTGCACCAGTTTGGCACAGTTTTGCACCAACTTTCGTGCACTTACGAAATGGTCCGAAGCGCACCAAAACATGTGTTTAGGGTCCAATGGGGTGGATCGGGTGCGTTCGTTGCGAACAATTCCGACGCGACTTTGTTGCCCCAACTTTTGCACTAATTGCACCAGTTCGGCCCCGTTTTGGATCGACTTTCGTGCTGTTACGAAACGGTCCGAAGCGCACCAAAATATGTGTTTAGGGTCAATTGGGGTGGATTGGGTTCGTCGTTGCCAAGATTTTCGACGCGATTTCATTCCACAAACTTTTGCACGAATTGCACCACTTTGGCCTCGTTTTGCACCGACTTTCGTGCAGTTACGAAACTTTTGCACTAATAGTACCAATTTGTGAAAAATTCCGACGCGATTTCGTCACCCGAACTTTTGCACTAATTGCACCATTTCGGCCCCGTTTTGGATCGACTTTCGTGCAGTTATGAAACGTTCCGAAGCGCACCAAAACATGTGTTTAGGGTCCAATGGGCTGCATCGGGTGCGTTCGTTGCGAACAATTCCGACGCGACTTCGTTGCCCAACCTTTTGCACTAACTGCACCATTTCGGCCCCGTTTTGGATCGACTTTCGTGCTGTTACGAAACGGTCCGAAGCGCACCAAAACATGTGTTTAGAGTCGATTGGGGTGGATCGGGTTCGTCGTTGCGAAGATTTCCGACGCGACTTCATTCCACAAACTTTTGCACCAATTGCACCAGTTCGGCCCCGTTTTGCACCGACTTTCGTGCAGTTACGAAACTTTTGCACTAATAGCACCAGTTTGCGAAAAATTCCGACGCGACTTCGTTGCCCGAACTTTTGCACTAATTGCACCATTTCGGCCCCGTTTTGGATCGACTTTCGTGCAGTTACGAAACGGTTCGAAGCGCACCAAAACATGTGTTTAGGGTCCAATGGGGTGGATCGGGTGCGTTCGTTGCGAACAATTCCGACGCGGCTTCGTTGCCCGAACTTTTGCACTAATTGCACCAGTTCGGCCCCGTTTTGGATCGACTTTCGTGCAGTTACGAAATGGTTTGAAACGCACCAAAACATGTGTTTACGGTCGATTGGGGTGATCGGGTTCGTTCGTTGCGAAGAATTCCGACGCGACTTCATTGCACAAACTTTTGCACCAATTGCACCAGTTTGGCACCGTTTTGCACCGACTTTCGTGCACTTACGAAATGGTCCGAAACGCACCAAAACATGAGTTTAGGCTCCACAGGGGTGGATCGGGTCCGTTCGTTGCGAACAATTCCGACGCGACTTTAATGTGAATCCGCTAGGGTTTGTTCCCGATCTTTCGATGAGAGGCGGGGGATAACTCGATTTGAGATGGAGGCGACGTTCACGGCCCGACTACAGCCTTCCAAGGACGCTGCGCCTTAGCAACCGATACACCACCTCCAATGGCTGCCGCGATCTTGTGGAGCGCGACACCCGGCCACTAGGGCACCTGTCCTGCAAGCAATCGAAGAACCAGCAAGAACAAGTAGAACAAGCAACTCAATTGCAAATATGGAGATAATAACCAATCTGGAATCAACAAGGTGGGGTTTCGAATCGAGTAGAACGGATGGTCTAGTCGACACACGCGTCTACAAGGAAGTAGCAATGGCTAAACTTTCAACAAAACAAAAACCCCCAAATCTGTTCATGGCGGCTCTAACCCTTATTAATACCTAGGAGGACGACCAAGAGGGTGTTTGAGTCGCACTCCAACTCTAGGACGCGTCCCTAATGGACCCGACTTGATACAAAGCCCATCGGGCCAAATTAAGATGTCGCAGCACCTTTAGACAGAAAACCAGTCGGTAGTATTTTGGTCATTGCGGACGAATCACGAGAGATATGGACTTGAGTCCGGATCCATATGAAACTAGACTTCATAAGCTTTCCACGAAGTACTTGAACGTCCCTATGCGAGTCCGTATGCGACCGTGGTGTCCGTCACAAGTTGGTGCTGTTCTGCAGTCCGAATCCAGCCTCCAAAACGTGTTGGACATGGACTCTTTCTTTCCTTGCACCAAAAGTGACGTGGTGGCCTGATGGAGAACATTGGGAAGACTTAGGCTTGGTCCCCAATCAACTTCTTTGGTCCTCCATACCTTCCATGTGTGTTTATTACATGTGGGTGTATCCATTCTGGTGATGTCCACATCATTCTCCCCTTCTTGGCTGCAAGTCGTCCTCGACTTGCTCCAACGGCATTCAAAGGTGCTTGCTTTGTTGTTGGAACATGGAGCGACGACTATGCTGCATGGGCACAACAAACAATGCTCCCGTTCTTCAGGCTGATCCTGTTGCATAAGAGAAAAACTAGAAAAACTTTGCAAGATATTATTAGTGTTAATGCAGCCCCCTATTTGCTCATGGTATTGTAGCCCAAAAGGATATTTCAGATTAGAACAGATATACACTTTATGCACCGAATATTCTCCTTTGATGTCATTTTTTCCAATTGCATGAAGCGAACAATGATTTAAACTTGGCAAATTAGAATCTAATTGAACCTTCTCTTTTAGACAATTTAGATTACATAGAATATTAAATTCAATATAACCCAAAGTATTTAAAGAAGACAACAATTTCAGTTCATCTTGTACACAAGTAATAGGATGAGAAGGATTATCTACAGCACATTCGTATGGTTCCAAACCAAAAATATCACACTTATTCATTAATTCTGGTATATGAGTAAAAGAAGTATTAGCACACAAGTCCTCTTTATCATAAGAAACAACAAGTAATTCATCTTGTGAAAAAGTTGAATCAGCAGCAGGTTCCACTATTCGTTGCTCTTTGTTAGCATGTAGAGTGGACAAAGTTTGGACACCATGAGTCACATCATTCTTGCAAGTATTCACAAATGAAAGAATTTCTTTTTCAGCATGGAGAGCAAGACAAAACAATTGACCGATATAGCAATAGGACTTACCAATTAACAAGTTTCGAATTTCAGAATTGAGCCCTCTCATGAACCTATTCATAACATCTTCCATGCATTCATCCAATCCACCAAACATGATACAAATTTTAAAATCATGGTAGTATTGTTTCACAGTCCTACTACCCTGTTTTAATTTCTCTAGTTTGGTAAGCAAATGATCAACATAATATGCAGGAATATAGGCATCTCTAAAATGTATTTTGAATTCTTTCCAAGTTTGCGGAATAATGTTATGCCTACAAATATATTTCCATTCTAGCAAAGCATTTTCTGTTAAAATATTAGAGGCAATATAAATCATTTGTTTCTCCGACAGGTCATGCTCATCAAATTCATTATCTACTTTTAGCTCCCAATCAATGTAAGCTTTAGGATCAAACTCACCAGGATATAAAGGCAAGCATTGAATAATGTCCAGAATATTTTGTTGTTGTTTGCTCCGCTCAAAAATCACTGTATCACCTGCCATGATCAGTAGAAAACAAGAACACAAAAATAATATGTATCCTCCTGTCAACTACTAGAATGTGTCGGTTGTAATTCTCTCAAACTCAACTTGTTTAATACGAGCTCTTACCAGTTCTTACCAAGCAAAACAGGATGAGTCGGCAACCAACAAGTCAAGCACCTTGAAAGAAGTGTATCGGTGCCTTAGCAACAGAAAACTGTCAAGCTATAGTCGAGTATGTGGAGCTGTAGGTGGGCTGATCAAGGGAAAATACTAGCACCACGTTAGTCAGAAAAGCAAGCTGAATAATTGTTCAACGGTGGTACTGTGCTGGTCCTAGCATAGACCGTACTAGAGGCGCGAGCCTGGACACAAATGAAGTCACAAAGCACCAACCGAAACAGCAGGAACACAAAAGATGGATCAGCCCCTTTCTTCTTTTTTTGTTTCTTTTCTTTTCTTTTCTGTTTTTTTCACTTTGTTTTCTTTTTTTTCTTCTTCTTTTTTTTGTAGAGGACTAAAATCCTTTGTTTGACAAACAACGCAACAGGATTACTGCATATAGCTGCTATCAACTCAGATTGATGAAACTTGTTTCACGCAGCCAGACGCACAAATCTCCAAGTCGATTCTGGAGCACTTAGATGGAGTTTGTGACCCAGGTCAGATCCGTTGGAAAGATCACGAGTTACGCTTTCCAGATTATACTAAAACTCGCAAATCGGAGATCGGACACAGAAACAATGAAAGTTTTCTTCCACTGATGAATTGAAACTCCGAGACAAAAAGAGGTGACAAGAACTCGAAACTCTAAAGGACTAAACTAAGACCAGCAACACGACGCAACCGATGCAACCGAAAACTCAACAAGCCCTAACTAAGTAGTACCAGCAAAGGCTCAAAGGGTTTATAGGATTGCCGGCAAACTAATCTACCTTTTTTTTTTGGTTTTTCTGGACTATAGGAAAAAAAAATAGCAAAGATAAGTCTCTCACCGATAAACCTTGCTCTGATTACCAACTAATGTGAATCCGCTAGGGTTTGTTCCCGATCTTTCGATGAGAGGCGGGGGATAACTCGATTTGAGATGGAGGCGACGTTCACGGCCCGACTACAGCCTTCCAAGGACGCTGCGCCTTAGCAACCGATACACCACCTCCAATGGCTGCCGCGATCTTGTGGAGCGCGACACCCGGCCACTAGGGCACCTGTCCTGCAAGCAATCGAAGAACCAGCAAGAACAAGTAGAACAAGCAACTCAATTGCAAATATGGAGATAATAACCAATCTGGAATCAACAAGGTGGGGTTTCGAATCGAGTAGAACGGATGGTCTAGTCGACACACGCGTCTACAAGGAAGTAGCAATGGCTAAACTTTCAACAAAACAAAAACCCCCAAATCTGTTCATGGCGGCTCTAACCCTTATTAATACCTAGGAGGACGACCAAGAGGGTGTTTGAGTCGCACTCCAACTCTAGGACGCGTCCCTAATGGACCCGACTTGATACAAAGCCCATCGGGCCAAATTAAGATGTCGCAGCACCTTTAGACAGAAAACCAGTCGGTAGTATTTTGGTCATTGCGGACAAATCACGAGAGATATGGACTTGAGTCCGGATCCATATGAAACTAGACTTCATAAGCTTTCCACGAAGTACTTGAACGTCCCTATGCGAGTCCGTATGCGACCGTGGTGTCCGTCACAAGTTGGTGCTGTTCTGCAGTCCGAATCCAGCCTCCAAAACGTGTTGGACATGGACTCTTTCTTTCCTTGCACCAAAAGTGACGTGGTGGCCTGATGGAGAACATTGGGAAGACTTAGGCTTGGTCCCCAATCAACTTCTTTGGTCCTCCATACCTTCCATGTGTGTTTATTACATGTGGGTGTATCCATTCTGGTGATGTCCACATCAGACTTCGTTGCCCGAACTTTTGCACTAATTGCACCAGTTCGGCCCCGTTTTGGATCGACTTTCGTGCAGTTATGAAATGGTCCGAAACGCACCAAAACATGTGTTTACGGTCGATTGGGGTGATCGGGTTCGTTCGTTGCGAAGAATTCTGACGCGACTTCATTCCACAAACTTTTGCACCAATTGCACCACTTTAGCACCGTTTTGCACCGACTTTCGTGCAGTTACGAAACTTTTGCACTACCAGTTTGCAAAAAATTCCGACGCGATTTCGTCACCCGAACTTTTGCACTAATTGCACCATTTCGGCCCCGTTTTGGATCGACTTTCGTGCAGTTACGAAACGTTCTGAAGCGCACCAAAACATGTGTTTAGGGTCCAATGGGGTGGATCGGGTGCGTTCGTTGCGAACAATTCCGACGCGACTTCGTTGCCCAACCTTTTGCACTAATTGCACCAGTTCGGCCCCATTTTGGATCGACTTTCGGGCTGTTACGAAACGGTCCGAAGCGCACCAAAACATGTGTTTAGAGTCGATTGGGGTGGATTGGGTTCGTCGTTGCGAAGATTTCCGACGCGACTTCATTCCACAAACTTTTGCACCAATTGCACCAGTTCGGCCCCGTTTTGCACCGACTTTCGAGCAGTTACGAAACTTTTGCACTAATAGCACCAGTTTGCGAAAAATTCCGACGCGACTTCGTTGCCCGAACTTTTGCACTAATTGCACCATTTCGGCCCCGTTTTGGATCAACTTTCGTGCAGTTACGAAACGTTCCGAAGGGCACCAAAACATGTGTTTAGGGTCCAATGGGGTGGATCGGGTTCGTTCGTTGCGAACAATTCCGACGCGATTTCATTGCACGAACTTTTGCACCAATTGCACCAGTTTGGCCCCGTTTTGCACCGACTTTCGTGCAGCTATGAAACGGTTTGAAACGCAGCAAAACATAAGTTTAGGGTCCACAGGGGTGGATCGGGTGCGTTCGTTGCGAAAAATTCTGACGCGACTTCGTTGCCCGAACTTTTGCACTAATTGCACCATTTCGGCCCCATTTTGGATCGACTTTCGTGCAGTTACGAAACGGTCCGAAGCGCACCAAAACATGTGTTTAGGGCTCAATGGGGTGGATCGGGTGCGTTCGTTGTGAACAATTCCGACGCGACTTCGTTGCCCGAACATTTGCACTAATTGCACCAGTTCGGCCCCGTTTTGGATCGACTTTCGTGCAGTTACGAAATGGTTCGAAACGCACCAAAACATGTGTTTACGGTCGATTGGGGTGATCGGGTTCGTTCGTTGCGAAGAATTCCGACGCGACTTCATTGCACAAACTTTTGCACCAATTGCACCAGTTTGGCACCGTTTTGCACCAACTTTCGTGCACTTACGAAATGGTCCGAAGCGCACCAAAACATGTGTTTAGGGTCCAATGGGGTGGATCGGGTGCATTCGTTGCGAACAATTCCGACGCGACTTTGTTGCCCCAACTTTTGCACTAATTGCACCAGTTCGGCCCCGTTTTGGATCGACTTTCGTGCTGTTACGAAACGGTCCGAAGCGCACCAAAACATGTGTTTAGGGTCCAATGGGGTGGATCGGGTGCGTTCGTTGCGAACAATTCCGACGCGGCTTCGTTGCCCGAACTTTTGCACTAATTGCACCAGTTCGGCCCCGTTTTGGATCGACTTTCGTGCAGTTACGAAATGGTTTGAAACGCACCAAAACATGTGTTTACGGTCGATTGGGGTGATCGGGTTCGTTCGTTGCGAAGAATTCCGACGCGACTTCATTGCACAAACTTTTGCACCAATTGCACCAGTTTGGCACCGTTTTGCACCGACTTTCGTGCACTTACGAAATGGTCCGAAACGCACCAAAACATGAGTTTAGGCTCCACAGGGGTGGATCGGGTCCGTTCGTTGCGAACAATTCCGACGCGACTTTAATGTGAATCCGCTAGGGTTTGTTCCCGATCTTTCGATGAGAGGCGGGGGATAACTCGATTTGAGATGGAGGCGACGTTCACGGCCCGACTACAGCCTTCCAAGGACGCTGCGCCTTAGCAACCGATACACCACCTCCAATGGCTGCCGCGATCTTGTGGAGCGCGACACCCGGCCACTAGGGCACCTGTCCTGCAAGCAATCGAAGAACCAGCAAGAACAAGTAGAACAAGCAACTCAATTGCAAATATGGAGATAATAACCAATCTGGAATCAACAAGGTGGGGTTTCGAATCGAGTAGAACGGATGGTCTAGTCGACACACGCGTCTACAAGGAAGTAGCAATGGCTAAACTTTCAACAAAACAAAAACCCCCAAATCTGTTCATGGCGGCTCTAACCCTTATTAATACCTAGGAGGACGACCAAGAGGGTGTTTGAGTCGCACTCCAACTCTAGGACGCGTCCCTAATGGACCCGACTTGATACAAAGCCCATCGGGCCAAATTAAGATGTCGCAGCACCTTTAGACAGAAAACCAGTCGGTAGTATTTTGGTCATTGCGGACGAATCACGAGAGATATGGACTTGAGTCCGGATCCATATGAAACTAGACTTCATAAGCTTTCCACGAAGTACTTGAACGTCCCTATGCGAGTCCGTATGCGACCGTGGTGTCCGTCACAAGTTGGTGCTGTTCTGCAGTCCGAATCCAGCCTCCAAAACGTGTTGGACATGGACTCTTTCTTTCCTTGCACCAAAAGTGACGTGGTGGCCTGATGGAGAACATTGGGAAGACTTAGGCTTGGTCCCCAATCAACTTCTTTGGTCCTCCATACCTTCCATGTGTGTTTATTACATGTGGGTGTATCCATTCTGGTGATGTCCACATCATTCTCCCCTTCTTGGCTGCAAGTCGTCCTCGACTTGCTCCAACGGCATTCAAAGGTGCTTGCTTTGTTGTTGGAACATGGAGCGACGACTATGCTGCATGGGCACAACAAACAATGCTCCCGTTCTTCAGGCTGATCCTGTTGCATAAGAGAAAAACTAGAAAAACTTTGCAAGATATTATTAGTGTTAATGCAGCCCCCTATTTGCTCATGGTATTGTAGCCCAAAAGGATATTTCAGATTAGAACAGATATACACTTTATGCACCGAATATTCTCCTTTGATGTCATTTTTTCCAATTGCATGAAGCGAACAATGATTTAAACTTGGCAAATTAGAATCTAATTGAACCTTCTCTTTTAGACAATTTAGATTACATAGAATATTAAATTCAATATAACCCAAAGTATTTAAAGAAGACAACAATTTCAGTTCATCTTGTACACAAGTAATAGGATGAGAAGGATTATCTACAGCACATTCGTATGGTTCCAAACCAAAAATATCACACTTATTCATTAATTCTGGTATATGAGTAAAAGAAGTATTAGCACACAAGTCCTCTTTATCATAAGAAACAACAAGTAATTCATCTTGTGAAAAAGTTGAATCAGCAGCAGGTTCCACTATTCGTTGCTCTTTGTTAGCATGTAGAGTGGACAAAGTTTGGACACCATGAGTCACATCATTCTTGCAAGTATTCACAAATGAAAGAATTTCTTTTTCAGCATGGAGAGCAAGACAAAACAATTGACCGATATAGCAATAGGACTTGCCAATTAACAAGTTTCGAATTTCAGAATTGAGCCCTCTCATGAACCTATTCATAACATCTTCCATGCATTCATCCAATCCACCAAACATGATACAAATTTTAAAATCATGGTAGTATTGTTTCACAGTCCTACTACCCTGTTTTAATTTCTCTAGTTTGGTAAGCAAATGATCAACATAATATGCAGGAATATAGGCATCTCTAAAATGTATTTTGAATTCTTTCCAAGTTTGCGGAATAATGTTATGCCTACAAATATATTTCCATTCTAGCAAAGCATTTTCTGTTAAAATATTAGAGGCAATATAAATCATTTGTTTCTCCGACAGGTCATGCTCATCAAATTCATTATCTACTTTTAGCTCCCAATCAATGTAAGCTTTAGGATCAAACTCACCAGGATATAAAGGCAAGCATTGAATAATGTCCAGAATATTTTGTTGTTGTTTGCTCCGCTCAAAAATCACTGTATCACCTGCCATGATCAGTAGAAAACAAGAACACAAAAATAATATGTATCCTCCTGTCAACTACTAGAATGTGTCGGTTGTAATTCTCTCAAACTCAACTTGTTTAATACGAGCTCTTACCAGTTCTTACCAAGCAAAACAGGATGAGTCGGCAACCAACAAGTCAAGCACCTTGAAAGAAGTGTATCGGTGCCTTAGCAACAGAAAACTGTCAAGCTATAGTCGAGTATGTGGAGCTGTAGGTGGGCTGATCAAGGGAAAATACTAGCACCACGTTAGTCAGAAAAGCAAGCTGAATAATTGTTCAACGGTGGTACTGTGCTGGTCCTAGCATAGACCGTACTAGAGGCGCGAGCCTGGACACAAATGAAGTCACAAAGCACCAACCGAAACAGCAGGAACACAAAAGATGGATCAGCCCCTTTCTTCTTTTTTTGTTTCTTTTCTTTTCTTTTCTGTTTTTTTCACTTTGTTTTCTTTTTTTTCTTCTTCTTTTTTTTGTAGAGGACTAAAATCCTTTGTTTGACAAACAACGCAACAGGATTACTGCATATAGCTGCTATCAACTCAGATTGATGAAACTTGTTTCACGCAGCTAGACGCACAAATCTCCAAGTCGATTCTGGAGCACTTAGATGGAGTTTGTGACCCAGGTCAGATCCGTTGGAAAGATCACGAGTTACGCTTTCCAGATTGTACTAAAACTCGCAAATCGGAGATCGGACACAGAAACAATGAAAGTTTTCTTCCACTGATGAATTGAAACTCCGAGACAAAAAGAGGTGACAAGAACTCGAAACTCTAAAGGACTAAACTAAGACCAGCAACACGACGCAACCGATGCAACCGAAAACTCAACAAGCCCTAACTAAGTAGTACCAGCAAAGGCTCAAAGGGTTTATAGGATTGCCGGCAAACTAATCTACCTTTTTTTTTTGGTTTTTCTGGACTATAGGAAAAAAAAATAGCAAAGATAAGTCTCTCACCGATAAACCTTGCTCTGATTACCAACTAATGTGAATCCGCTAGGGTTTGTTCCCGATCTTTCGATGAGAGGCGGGGGATAACTCGATTTGAGATGGAGGCGACGTTCACGGCCCGACTACAGCCTTCCAAGGACGCTGCGCCTTAGCAACCGATACACCACCTCCAATGGCTGCCGCGATCTTGTGGAGCGCGACACCCGGCCACTAGGGCACCTGTCCTGCAAGCAATCGAAGAACCAGCAAGAACAAGTAGAACAAGCAACTCAATTGCAAATATGGAGATAATAACCAATCTGGAATCAACAAGGTGGGGTTTCGAATCGAGTAGAACGGATGGTCTAGTCGACACACGCGTCTACAAGGAAGTAGCAATGGCTAAACTTTCAACAAAACAAAAACCCCCAAATCTGTTCATGGCGGCTCTAACCCTTATTAATACCTAGGAGGACGACCAAGAGGGTGTTTGAGTCGCACTCCAACTCTAGGACGCGTCCCTAATGGACCCGACTTGATACAAAGCCCATCGGGCCAAATTAAGATGTCGCAGCACCTTTAGACAGAAAACCAGTCGGTAGTATTTTGGTCATTGCGGACAAATCACGAGAGATATGGACTTGAGTCCGGATCCATATGAAACTAGACTTCATAAGCTTTCCACGAAGTACTTGAACGTCCCTATGCGAGTCCGTATGCGACCGTGGTGTCCGTCACAAGTTGGTGCTGTTCTGCAGTCCGAATCCAGCCTCCAAAACGTGTTGGACATGGACTCTTTCTTTCCTTGCACCAAAAGTGACGTGGTGGCCTGATGGAGAACATTGGGAAGACTTAGGCTTGGTCCCCAATCAACTTCTTTGGTCCTCCATACCTTCCATGTGTGTTTATTACATGTGGGTGTATCCATTCTGGTGATGTCCACATCAGACTTCGTTGCCCGAACTTTTGCACTAATTGCACCAGTTCGGCCCCGTTTTGGATCGACTTTCGTGCAGTTATGAAATGGTCCGAAACGCACCAAAACATGTGTTTACGGTCGATTGGGGTGATCGGGTTCGTTCGTTGCGAAGAATTCTGACGCGACTTCATTCCACAAACTTTTGCACCAATTGCAACAGTTTAGCACCGTTTTGCACCGACTTTCGTGCAGTTACGAAACTTTTGCACTAATAGCACCAGTTTGCGAAAAATTCCGACGCGATTTCGTCACCCGAACTTTTGCACGAATTGCACCATTTCGGCCCCGTTTTGGATCGACTTTCGTGCAGTTACGAAACGTTCCGAAGCGCACCAAAACATGTGTTTAGGGTCCAATGAGGTGGATCGGGTGCGTTCGTTGCGAACAATTCCGACGCGACTTCGTTGCCCAACCTTTTGCACTAATTGCACCAGTTCGGCCCCATTTTGGATCGACCTTCGGGCTGTTACGAAACGGTCCGAAGCGCACCAAAACATGTGTTTAGAGTCGATTGGGGTGGATTGGGTTCGTCGTTGTGAAGATTTCCGACGCGACTTCATTCGACAAACTTCTGCACCAATTGCACCAGTTCGGCCCCGTTTTGCACCGACTTTCGTGTAGTTACGAAACTTTTGCACTAATAGCACCAGTTTGCGAAATATTCCGAGGCGACTTCGTTGCCCGAACTTTCGCACTAATTGCACCATTTCGGCCCCGTTTTGGATCGACTTTCGTGCAGTTATGAAACGTTCCGAAGCGCACCAAAACATGTGTTTAGGGTCCAATGGGGTGGATCGGGTTCGTTCGTTGCGAAGAATTCCGACGCGACTTCATTGCACGAACTTTTGCACCAATTGCACCAGTTTGGCCCCGTTTTGCACCGACTTTCGTGCAGCTACGAAACGGTTTGAAACGCAGCAAAACATGAGTTTAGGGTCCACAGGGGTGGATCGGGTGCGTTCGTTGCGAAAAATTCTGACGCGACTTCGTTGCCCGAACTTTTGCACTAATTGCACCATTTCGGCCCCGTTTTGGATCGACATTCGTGGTGTTACGAAACGGTCCGAAGCGCACCAAAACATGTGTTTAGGGTCCAATGGGGTGGATCGGGTGCGTTCGTTGCGAACAATTCCGACGCGACTTCGTTGCCCGAACTTTTGCACTAATTGCACCAGTTCGGCCCTGTTTTGGATCGACTTTCGTGCAGTTACGAAATGGTTCGAAACGCACCAAAACATGTGTTTACGGTCGATTGGGGTGATCGGGTTCGTTCGTTGCGAAGAATTCCGACGCGACTTCATTGCACAAACTTTTGCACCAATTGCACCAGTTTGGCACCGTTTTGCACCGACTTTCGTGCACTTACGAAATGGTCCGAAACGCACCAAAACATGAGTTTAGGCTCCACAGGGGTGGATCGGGTCCGTTCGTTGCGAACAATTCCGACGCGACTTCGTTGCCCGAACTTTTGCACTAATTGCACCAGTTCTGATGCATCCGGCCCAGGTGGGATTGGCCGAGGCCCAATAAATTAAGGTTGCCCGGACCCCAACAGTTCTTAGGCACACCTACTCGGGGAAAGGCCCAGTCTCCCTAAAAGACTAGTCCAATAGGGGAAGGGTGGCTTTCCCTTTTAAGGTAGCTTCCTTCTCCCAAGCTAAGCAAGGTGGGATTATTCAGAGGCTCACACGGTCGCCGCCCGACTACAACTGGACCACTTGGCCCCCTTTGTTGCGTCTTTGCCAGCGGGTAATAGTGGAGAATGTCCTCATCATTCCCACCCCCTTAAACAAGGGCCCAGCTCTGATACCAAATGATGCATCCGGCCCAGGTGGGATTGGCCGAGGCCCAATAAATTAAGGTTGCCCGGACCCCAACAGTTCTTAGGCACACCTACTCGGGGAAAGGCCCAGTCTCCCTAAAAGACTAGTCCAATAGGGGAAGGGTGGCTTTCCCTTTTAAGGTAGCTTCCTCCTCCCAAGCTAAGCAAGGTGGGATTATTCAGAGGCTCACACGGTCGCCGCCCGACTACAACTGGACCACTTAGCCCCCTTTGTTGCGTCTTTGCCAGCGGGTAATAGTGGAGAATGTCCTCATCAAGTTCGGCCCCGTTTTGGATCGACTTTCGTGCAGTTACGAAATGGTCCGATACACACCAAAACATGTGTTTACGGTCGATTGGGGTGATCGGGTTCGTTCGTTGCGAAGAATTCTGACGCGACTTCATTCCACAAACTTTTGCACCAATTGCAACGGTTTAGCACCGTTTTGCACCGACTTTCGTGCAGTTACGAAACTTTTGCACTAATAGCACCAATTTGTGAAAAATTCCGACGCGATTTCGTCACCCGAACTTTTGCACTAATTGCACCATTTCGGCCCCGTTTTGGATCGACTTTCGTGCAGTTACGAAACGTTCCGAAGCGCACCAAAACATGTGTTTAGGGTCCAATGGGGTGCATCGGGTGCGTTCGTTGCGAACAATTCGGACGTGACTTCGTTGCCCAACCTTTTGCACTAACTGCACCATTTCGGCCCCGTTTTGGATCGACTTTCGTGCTGTTACGAAACGGTCCGAAGCGCACCAAAACATGTGTTTAGAGTCGATTGGGGTGGATCGGGTTCGTCGTTGCCAAGATTTTCGACGCGATTTCATTCCACAAACTTTTGCACGAATTGCACCAGTTCGGCCCCGTTTTGCACCGACTTTCGTGCAGTTACGAAACTTTTGCACTAATAGCACCAGTTTGCGAAAAAAGCCGACGCGACTTCGTTGCCCGAACTTTTGCACTAATTGCACCATTTCGGCCCCGTTTTGGATCGACTTTCGTGCTGTTACGAAACGGTCCGATGCGCACGAAAACATGTGTTTAGGGTCCAATGGGGTGGATCGGGTGCGTTCGTTGCGAACAATTCTGACGCGACTTCATTGCCCCAAGTTTTGCAGTAATTGCACCAGTTCGGCCCCGTTTGGGATCGACTTTCGTGCTGTTACGAAACGGTCCAAAGCGCACCAAAACATGTGTTTATAGTCGATTGGGGTGGATTGGGTTCGTCGTTGCGAAGATTTCCGACGCGACTTCATTCCACAAACTTTTGCACCAATTGCACCAGTTCGGCCACGTTTTGCACCGACTTTCGTGCAGTTACGAAACTTTTGCACTAATTGCACCAGTTCGGTCCCGTTTTGGATCGACTTTCGTGCAGTTACGAAATGGTCCGAAATGCACCAAAACATGTGTTTACGGTCGATTGGGGTGATCGGGTTCGTTCGTTGCGAAGTATTCCGAACCGACTTCATTCCACAAACTTTTGCACCAATTGCACCAGTTTGGCACCGTTTTGCACCGACTTTCGTGCAGTTACGAAACGTTCCGAAGCGCACCAAAACATGTGTTTAGGGTCCAATGGGGTGCATCGGGTGCGTTCGTTGCGAACAATTCCGACGTGACTTCGTTGCCCAACCTTTTGCACTAACTGCACCATTTCGGCCCCGTTTTGGATCGACTTTCGTGCTGTTACGAAACGGTCCGAAGCGCACCAAAACATGTGTTTAGAGTCGATTGGGGTGGATCGGGTTCGTCGTTGCCAAGATTTTCGACGCGATTTCATTCCACAAACATTTGCACGAATTGCACCAGTTCGGCCCCGTTTTGCACCGACTTTCGTGCAGTTACGAAACTTTTGCACTAATAGCACCAGTTTGCGAAAAAAGCCGACGCGACTTCGTTGCCCGAACTTTTGCACTAATTGCACCATTTCGGCCCCGTTTTGGATCGACTTTCGTGCTGTTACGAAACGGTCCGAAGCGCACCAAAACATGTGTTTAGGGTCCAATGGGGTGCATCGGGTGCGTTCGTTGCGAACAATTCCGACGTGACTTCGTTGCCCAACCTTTTGCACTAACTGCACCATTTCGGCCCCGTTTTGCATCGACTTTCGTGCTGTTACGAAACGGTCCGATGCGCACGAAAACATGTGTTTAGGGTCCAATGGGGTGGATCGAGTGCGTTCGTTGCGAACAATTCTGACGCGACTTCATTGCCCCAAGTTTTGCAGTAATTGCACCAGTTCGGCCCCGTTTGGGATCGACTTTCGTGCTGTTACGAAACGGTCCGAAGCGCACCAAAACATGTGTTTATAGTCGATTGGGGTGGATTGGGTTCGTCGTTGCGAAGATTTCCGACGCGACTTCATTCCACAAACTTTTGCACCAATTGCACCAGTTCGGCCCCGTTTTGCACCGACTTTCGTGCAGTTACGAAACTTTTGCACTAATAGCACCAGTTTGCGAAAAACTCCGACGCGACTTCGTTGCCCGAACTTTTGCACTAATTGCACCATTTCGGCCCCGTTTTGGATCGACTTTCGTGCACTTACGAAATGGTCCGAAGCGCACCAAAACATGTGTTTAGGGTCCAATGGGGTGGATCGGGTGCGTTTGTTGCGAACAATTCCGACGCGACTTCGTTGCCCGAACTTTTGCACTAATTGCACCAGTTCGGCCCCGTTTTGGATCGACTTTCGTGCAGTTACGAAATGGTCCGAAACGCACCAAAACATGTGTTTACGGTCGATTGGGGTGATCGGGTTCGTTCGTTGTGAAGAATTCCGACGCGACTTCATTGCACAAACTTTTGCACCAATTGCACCAGTTTGGCACCGTT
This sequence comes from Panicum miliaceum, assembly GCA_032594955.1. Taxonomy (NCBI): domain Eukaryota; kingdom Viridiplantae; phylum Streptophyta; class Magnoliopsida; order Poales; family Poaceae; genus Panicum; species Panicum miliaceum. The sequence continues at coordinate 28,977,929 of CM064061.1, forward strand.
TTGCACCGACTTTCGTGCACTTACGAAATGGTCCGAAATGCACCAAAACATGTGTTTAGGGTCCAATAGGGTGGATCGGGTGCGTTCGTTACGAAAAATTCCGACGCGACTTCGTTGCCCGAACTTTTGCACTAATTGCACCATTTCGGCCCCGTTTTGGATCGACTTTCGTGCTGTTACGAAACGGTCCGAAGCGCACCAAAACATGTGTTTAGGGTCGATTGGGGTGGATCAGGTTCGTCGTTGCGAAGATTTCTGACGCGACTTCATTCCACAAACTTTTCCACCAATTGCACCAGTTCGGCCCCATTTTGCACCGACTTTCGTGCAGTTATGAAACTTTTGCACTAATAGCACCAGTTTGCGAAAAATTTCGACGCGAGTTCGTTGCCCGAACTTTTGCACTAATTGCACCATTTCGGCCCCGTTTTGGGTCGACTTTCGTGCAGTTACGAAACGTTCCGAAGCGCACCAAAACATGTGTTTAGGGTCCAATGGGGTGGATCGGGTGCGTTCGTTGCGAACAATTCCGACGCGACTTCGTTGCCCGAACTTTTGCACTAATTGCACCATTTCGGCCCCGTTTTGGATCGACTTTCGTGCTGTTACGAAACGGTCCGAAGCGCACCAAAACATGTGTTTAGGGTCGATTGGGGTGGATCGGGTTCGTCGTTGCGAAGATTTCCGACGCGACTTCATTCCACAAACTTTTGCACCAATTGCACCAGTTTAGCACCGTTTTGCACCGACTTTCATGCAGTTACGAAACTTTTGCACTAATAGCACCAATTTGTGAAAAATTCCGACGCGATTTCGTCACCCGAACTTTTGCACTAATTGCACCATTTCGGCCCCGTTTTGGATCGACTTTCGTGCAGTTACGAAACGTTCCGAAGCGCACCAAAACATGTGTTTAGGGTCCAACGGGGTGGATCGGGTGCGTTCGTTGCGAAAAATTCCGACGCGACTTCGTTGCCCGAACTTTTGCACTAATTGCACCATTTCGGCCCCGTTTTGGATCGACTTTCGTGCTGTTACGAAACGGTCCGAAGCGCACCAAAACATGTGTTTAGGGTCGATTGGGGTGGATCGGGTTCGTCGTTGCGAAGATTTCCGACGCGACTTCATTCCACAAACTTTTCCACCAATTGCACCAGTTCGGCCCCGTTTTGCACCGACTTTCGTGCAGTTATGAAACTTTTGCACTAATAGCACCAGTTTGCGAAAAATTCCGACGCGAGTTCGTTGCCCGAACTTTTGCACTAATTGCACCATTTCGGCCCCGTTTTGGGTCGACTTTCGTGCAGTTACGAAACGTTCTGAAGCGCACCAAAACATGTGTTTAGGGTCCAATGGGGTGGATCGGGTGCGTTCGTTGCGAACAATTCCGACGCGACTTCGTTGCCCAAACTTTTGCACTAATTGCACCAGTTCGGTCCCGTTTTGGATCGACTTTCGTGCAGTTACGAAATGGTCCGAAATGCACCAAAACATGTGTTTACGGTCGATTGGGGTGATCGGGTTCGTTCGTTGCGAAGTATTCCGAACCGACTTCATTCCACAAACTTTTGCACCAATTGCACGAGTTTGGCACCGTTTTGCACCGACTTTCGTGCACTTACGAAATGGTCCGAAACGCACCAAAACATGTGTTTAGGGTCCAATGGGGTGGATCGGGTGCGTTCGTTGCGAAAAATTCCAACGCGACTTCGTTGCCCGAACTTTTGCACTAATTGCACAATTTCGGCCCCGTTTTGGATCGACTTTCGTGCAGTTACGAAACGTTCCGAAGGGCACCAAAACATGTGTTTAGGGTCCAATGGGGTGGATCGGGTGCGTTCGTTGCGAACTATACAGACGCGACTTCGTTGCCCCAACTTTTGAACTAATTGCACCAGTTCGGCCCCGTTTTCGATCGACTTTCGTGCTGTTACGAAACGGTCCGAAGCGCACCAAAATATGTGTTTAGGGTCGATTGGGGTGGATTGGGTTCGTCGTTGTCAAGATTTCCGACGCGACTTCATTCCACAAACTTTTGCACGAATTGCACCAGTTCAGCCCCGTTTTGCACCGACTTTCGTGCAGTTATGAAACTTTTGCACTAATAGCACCAGTTTGCGAAAAATTCTGACGCGACTTCGTTGCCCGAACTTTTGCACTAATTGCACCATTTCGGCCCCGTTTTGAATTGACTTTCATGCAGTTACGAAACGGTCCGAAGCACACCAAAACATGTATTTAGGGTCCAATGGGGTGGATCGTGTGCGTTCGTTGCGAAAAATTCTGACGCGACTTCGTTGCCCGAACTTTTGCACTAATTGCAATAGTTCGGCCCCGTTTTGGATCGACTTTCGTGCAGTTACGAAACGGTCCGAAACGCATGAAAACATGTGTTTACGGTCAATTGGGGGTGGATTGGGTGCGTTCGTTGCGAAGAATGTTGACGCGACTTCATTGCACGAACTTTTGCACCAATTGCACCAGTTCGGCCCCGTTTTGGATCGACTTTCGTGCAGTTACGAAACGGTCCGAAGCGCACCAAAACATGTGTTTAGGGTCCAATGGGGTGGATCGGGTGCGTTCGTTGCGAACTATTCCGACGCGACTTTGTTGCCCCAACTTTTGAACTAATTGCACCAGTTCGGCCCCGTTTTGGATCGACTTTCGTGCTGTTACGAAACGGTCTGAAGCGCACCAAAACATGTGTTTAGGGTCGATTGGGGTGGATTGGGTTCGTTGTTGCCAAGATTTCCGACGCGATTTCATTCCACAAACTTTTGCACGAATTGCACCAGTTCGGCCCCGTTTTGCACCGACTTTCGTGCAGTTACGAAACTTTTGCACTAATAGCACCAGTTTGCGAAAAATTCCGACGCGACTTCATTGCCCGAACTTTTGCACTAATTGCACCATTTCAGCCCCGTTTTGGATCGACTTTCGTGCAGTTACGAAACGGTCCGAAGCGCACCAAAACATGTGTTTATGGTCTAATGGGGTGGATCGGGTGCGTTCGTTGCGAACAATTCCGACGCGACTTCGTTGCCCGAACTTTTGCACCCATTGCACCAGTTCGGCCCCGTTTTGGATCGACTTTCGTGCAGTTACGAAATGGTTCGAAACGCACCAAAACATGTGTTTACGGTCGATTGGGGTGATCCGGTTCGTTCGTTGCGAAGAATTCCGACGCGACTTCATTGCACAAACTTTTGCACCAATTGCACCAGTTTGGCACCGTTTGGCACCGACTTTCGTGCACTTACGAAATGGTCCGAAACGCACCAAAACATGAGTTTAGGCTCCACAGGGGTGGATCGGGTCCGTTCGTTGCGAACAATTCCGACGCGACTTCGTTGCCCGAACTTTTGCACTAATTGCACCAGTTCGGCCCCGTTTTGGATCGACTTTCGTGCAGTTACGAAATGGTCCGAAACGCACCAAAACATGCGTTTACGGTCGATTGGGGTGATCGGGTTCGTTCGTTGCGAAGAATTCTGACGCGACTTCATTCCACAAACTTTTGCACCAATTGCACCAGTTTAGCACCGTTTTGCACCGACTTTCGTGCAGTTACGAAACTTTTGCACTAATAGCACCAGTTTGTGAAAAATTCCGACGCGATTTCATCACCCGAACTTTTGCATTAATTGCATCATTTGGGCCCCGTTTTGGATCCACTTTCGTGCAGTTACGAAACGTTCCGAAGCGCAACAAAACATGTGTTTAGGGTCCAATGGGGTGGATCGGGTGCGTTCGTTGCGAACAATTCCGACGCGACTTCGTTGCCCAACTTTTGCACTAATTGCACCAGTTCGGCCCCATTTTGGATCGACTTTCGGGCTGTTACGAAACGGTCCGAAGCGCACCAAAACATGTGTTTAGAGTCGATTGGGGTGGATTGGGTTCGTTGTTGCGAAGATTTCCGACGCAACTTCATTCCACAAACTTTTGCACCAATTGCACCAGTTCGGCCCCGTTTTGCACCGACTTTCGTGCAGTTACGAAACTTTTGCACTAATAGCACCAGTTTGCGAAAAATTCCGACGCGACTTCGTTGCCCGAACTTTTGCACTAATTGCACCATTTCGGCCCCGTTTTGCACCGACTTTCGTGCACTTACGAAATGGTCCGAAACGCGCCAAAACATGTGTTTAGGGTCCAATGGGGTGGATCGGGTGCGTTCGTTGCGAAAAATTCCGACGCAACTTCGTTGCCCGAACTTTTGCACTAATTGCACAATTTCGGCCCCGTTTTGGATCGACTTTCGTGCAGTTACGAAACGTTCCGAAGCGCACCAAAACATGTGTTTAGGGTCCAATGGGGTGGATCGGGTGCGTTCGTTGCAAACAATTCCGACGCGACTTCGTTGCCCGAACTTTTGAACTAATTGCACCAGTTCGGCCCCGTTTTCGATCGACCTTCGTGCTGTTATGAAACGGTCCGAAACGCATCAAAACATATGTTTACGGTCAATTGGGGGTGGATTGGGTGCGTTCGTGGCAAAGAATTTTGACGCGATTTCATTGCGCGAACTTTTGCACCAATTGCACCAGTTCGGCCCTGTTTTGGATCGACTTTCGTGCAGTTACGAAACGGTCCGAAGCGCACCAAAACATGTGTTTAGGGTCCAATGGGGTGGATCGGGTGCGTTCGTTGCGAACTATTCCGACGCGACTTCGTTGCCCCAACTTTTGAACTAATTGCACCAGTTCGGCCCCGTTTTGGATCGAGTTTCGTGCTGTTACGAAACGGTCCGAAGCGCACCAAAACATGTGTTTAGGGTCGATTGGGGTGGATTGGGTTCGTCGTTGCCAAGATTTCCGACGCGATTTCATTCCACAAACTTTTGCACGAATTGCACCAGTTCGGCCCCGTTTTGCACCGACTTTCGTGCAGTTACGAAACTTTTGCACTAATAGCACCAGTTTGCGAAAAATTCCGACGCGACTTCGTTGCCCGAACTTTTGCACTAATTGCACCATTTCGGCCCCATTTTGGATCGACTTTCGTGCAGTTACGAAACGGTCTGAAGCGCACCAAAACATGTGTTTAGGGTCTAATGGGGTGGATCGGGTGCGTTCGTTGCGAACAATTCCGACGCGACTTCGTTGCCCGAACTTTTGCACTAATTGCACCAGTTTGGCCCCGTTTTGGATCGACTTTCGTGCAGTTACGAAATGGTTCGAAACGATCCAAAACATGTGTTTACGGTCGATTGGGGTGATCGGGTTCGTTCGTTGCGAAGAATTCCGACGCGACTTTATTGCACAAACTTTTGCACCAATTGCACCAGTTTGGCACCGTTTTGCACCGACTTTCGTGCACTTACGAAATGGTCCGAAACGCACCAAAATATGAGTTTAGGCTCCACAGGGGTGGATCGGGTGCGTTCGTTGCGTGCAATTCCGACGCGACTTCGTTGCCCGAACTTTTGCACTAATTGCACCAGTTCGGCCCCGTTTTGGATCGACTTTCGTGAAGTTACGAAACGGTCCGAAACGCACCAAAACATGTGTTTAGGGTCCAATGGGGTGGATCGGGTGCGTTCGTTGCGAACTATTCCGACGCGACTTCGTTTCCCCAACTTTTGAACTAATTGCACCAGTTCGGCCCCGTTTTGGATCGACTTTCGTGCTGTTACGAAACGGTCCGAAGTGCACCAAAACATGTGTTTAGGGTGGATTGGGGTGGATTGGGTTCGTCGTTGCCAAGATTTCCGACGCGATTTCATTCCACAAACTTTTGCACGAATTGCACCAGTTCGGCCCCGTTTTGCACCGACTTTCGTGCAGTTACGAAACTTTTGCACTAATAGCACCAGTTTGCGAAAAATTCCGACGCGACTTCGTTGCCCGAACTTTTGCACTAATTGCACCATTTCGGCCCCGTTTTGGATCGACTTTCGTGCAGTTACGAAACGGTCCGAAGCGCACCAAAACATGTGTTTAGGGTCCAATGGGGTGGATCGGGTGCGTTCGTTGCGAACAATTCTGACGCGACTTCGTTGCCCGAACTTTTGCACTAATTGCACCAGTTCGGCCCCGTTTTGGATCGACTTTCGTGCAGTTACGAAATGGTTCAAAACGCACCAAAACATGTGTTTACGGTCGATTGGGGTGATCGGGTTCGTTCGTTGCAAAGAATTTTGACGCGACTTCATTGCACGAACTTTTGCACCAATTGCACCAGTTCGGCCCCATTTTGGATCGACTTTCGTGCAGTTACGAAACGGTCCGAAGCGCACCAAAACATGTGTTTAGGGTCCAATGGGGTGGATCGGGTGCGTTCGTTGCGAACTATTCCGACGCGACTTCGTTGCCCCAACTTTTGAACTAATTGCACCAGTTCGGCCCCGTTTTGGATCGACTTTCGTGCTGTTACGAAACGGTCCGAAGCGCACCAAAACATGTGTTTAGGGTCGATTGGGGTGGATTGGGTTCGTCGTTGCCAAGATTTCCGACGCGATTTCATTCCACAAACTTTTGCACGAATTACACCAGTTCAGCCCCGTTTTGCACCGACTTTCGTGCAGTTACGAAACTTTTGCACTAATAGCACCAGTTTGCGAAAAATTCCGACGCGAGTTCGTTGCCCGAACTTTTGCACTAATTGCACCATTTCGGCCCCGTTTTGGGTCGACTTTCATGCAGTTACGAAACGTTCCGAAGCGCACCAAAACATGTGTTTAGGGTCCAATGGGGTGGATCGGGTGCGTTCGTTGCGAAAAATTCCGTCGCGACTTCGTTGCCCGAACTTTTGCACTAATTGCACCAGTTCGGCCCCGTTTTGGATCGACTTTCGTGCTGTTACGAAACGGTCCGAAGCGCACCAAAACATGTGTTTAGGGTCGATTGGGGTGGATCGGGTTCGTCGTTGCGAAGATTTCCGACGCGACTTCATTCCACAAACTTTTCCACCAATTGCACCAGTTCGGCCCCGTTTTGCACCGACTTTCGTGCAGTTATGAAACTTTTGCACTAATAGCACCAGTTTGCGAAAAATTCCGACGCGAGTTCGTTGCCCGAACTTTTGCACTAATTGCACCATTTCGGCCCCGTTTTGGATCGATTTTCGTGCAGTTACGAAACGGTCCGAAGCGCACCAAAACATGTGTTTGGGGTGGATCGGGTGCGTTCGTTGCGAACAATTCCGACGTGACTTCGTTGCCCGAACTTTTGCACTAATTGCACCAGTTCGGCCCCGTTTTGGATCGACTTTCGTGCAGTTACGAAATGGTTCAAAACGCACCAAAACATGTGTTTACGGTCGATTGGGGTGATCGGGTTCGTTCGTTGCGAAGAATTTTGACGCGACTTCATTGCACGAACTTTTGCACCAATTGCACCAGTTCGGCCCCATTTTGGATCGACTTTCGTGCAGTTACGAAACGTTCCAAAGCGCACCAAAACATGTGTTTAGGGTCCAATGGGGTGGATCGGGTGCGTTCGTTGCGAACTATTCCGACGCGACTTCGTTGCCCCAACTTTTGAACTAATTGCACCAGTTCGGCCCCGTTTTGGATCGACTTTCGTGCTGTTACGAAACGGTCCGAAGCGCACCAAAACATGTGTTTAGGGTCGATTGGGGTGGATTGGGTTCGTCGTTGCCAAGATTTCTGACGCGATTTCATTCCACAAACTTTTGCACGAATTGCACCAGTTCGGCCCCGTTTTGGATCGACTTTCGTGCAGTTACGAAACGGTCCGAAGCGCACCAAAACATGTGTTTAGGGTCCAATGGGGTGGATCGGGTGCGTTCGTTGCGAACTATTCCGACGCGACTTCGTTTCCCCAACTTTTGAACTAATTGCACCAGTTCGGCCCCGTTTTGGATCGACTTTCGTGCTGTTACGAAACGGTCCGAAGCGCACCAAAACATGTGTTTAGGGTCGATTGGGGTGGATTGGGTTCGTCGTTGCCAAGATTTCCGACGCGATTTCATTCCACAAACTTTTGCACGAATTGCACCAGTTCGGCCCCGTTTTGCACCGACTTTCGTGCAGTTACGAAACTTTTGCACTAATAGCACCAGTTTGCGAAAAATTCCGACGCGACTTCGTTGCCCGAACTTTTGCACTAATTGCACCATTTCGGCCCCGTTTTGGATCGATTTTCGTGCAGTTACGAAACGGTCCGAAGCGCACCAAAGCATGTGTTTAGGGTCCAATGGGGTGGATCGGGTGCGTTCGTTGCGAACAATTCCGACGCGACTTCGTTGCCCGAACTTTTGCACTAATTGCACCAGTTCGGCCCCGTTTTGGATCGACTTTCGTGCAGTTACGAAATGGTTCAAAACGCACCAAAACATGTGTTTACGGTCGATTGGGGTGATCGGGTTCGTTCGTTGCGAAGAATTTTGACGCGACTTCATTGCACGAACTTTTGCACCAATTGCACCAGTTCGGCCCCATTTTGGATCGACTATCGTGCAGTTACGAAACGGTCCGGAGCGCACCAAAACATGTGTTTAGGGTCCAATGGGGTGGATCGGGTGCGTTCGTTGCGAACTATTCCGACGTGACTTCGTTGCCCGAACTTTTGAACTAATTGCACCAGTTCGGCCCCGTTTTGGATCGACTTTCGTGCTGTTACGAAACGGTCCGAAGCGCACCAAAACATGTGTTTAGGGTCGATTGGGGTGGATTGGGTTCGTCGTTGCCAAGATTTCCGACGCGATTTCATTCCACAAACTTTTGCACGAATTCCACCAGTTCGGCCCCGTTTTGCACCGACTTTCGTGCAGTTACGAAACTTTTGCACTAATAGCACCAGTTTGCGAAAAATTCCGACGCGAGTTCGTTGCCCGAACTATTGCACTAATTGCACCAGTTCGGCCCCGTTTTGGATCGACATTCGTGCAGTTACGAAATGGTCCGAAAGGCACCAAAACATGTGTTTACGGTCGATTGGGGTGATCGGGTTCGTTCGTTGCGAAGAATTCCGAACCGACTTCATTCCACAAACTTTTGCACCAATTGCACCAGTTTGGCACCGTTTTGCACCGACTTTCGTGCACTTACGAAATGGTCCGAAACGCACCAAAACATGTGTTTAGGGTCCAATGGGGTGGATCGGGTGCGTTCGTTGCGAAAAATTCCGACGCGACTTCGTTGCCCGAACTTTTGCACTAATTGCACAATTTCGGCCCCGTTTTGGATCGACTTTCGTGCAGTTACGAAACGTTCCAAAGCGCATCAAAACATGTGTTTAGGGTCCAATGGGGTGGATCGGGTGCGTTCGTTGCGAACTATTCCGACGCGACTTCGTTGCCCCAACTTTTGTACTAATTGCACCAGTTCGGCCCCGTTTTCGATCGACTTTCGTGCTGTTACGAAACGGTCCGAAGCGCACCAAAACATGTGTTTAGGGTCGATTGGGGTGGATTGGGTTCGTTGTTGCCAAGATTTCCGACGCGATTTCATTCCACAAACTTTTGCACGAATTGCACCAGTTCAGCCCCGTTTTGCACCGACTTTCGTGCAGTTATGAAACTTTTGCACTAATAGCACCAGTTTGCGAAAAATTCTGACGCGACTTCGTTGCCCGAACTTTTGCACTAATTGCACCATTTCGGCCCTGTTTTGGATCGACTTTCGTGCAGTTATGAAACGGTCCGAAGCACACCAAAACATGTATTTAGGGTCCAATGGGGTGGATCGGGTGCGTTCGTTACGAACAATTCCGACGCGACTTCGTTGCCCGAACTTTTGCACTAATTGCTCCAGTTCGGCCCCGTTTTGGATGGACTTTCGTGCAGTTACGAAACGGTCCGAAACGCATGAAAACATGTGTTTACGGTCAATTGGGGGTGGATCGGGTGCGTTCGTTGCGAAGAATTTTGACACGACTTCATTGCACGAACTTTTGCACCAATTGCACCAGTTCGGCCCCGTTTTGGATCGACTTTCGTGCAGTTACGAAACGGTCCGAAGCGCACCAAAACATGTGTTTAGGGTCCAATGGGGTGGATCGGGTGCGTTCGTTGCGAACTATTCCGACGCGACTTCGTTGCCCCAACTTTTGAACTAATTGCACCAGTTCGGCCCCGTTTTGGATCGACTTTCGTGCTGTAACGAAACGGTCCGAAGCGCACCAAAACATGTGTTTAGGGTCGATTGGGGTGGATTGGGTTCGTTGTTGCCAAGATTTCCGACGCGATTTCATTCCACAAACTTTTGCACGAATTGCACCAGTTCGGCCCCCGTTTTGCACCGACTTTCGTGCAGTTACGAAACTTTTGCACTAATAGCACCAGTTTGCGAAAAATTCCGACGCGACTTCGTTGCCCGAACTTTTGCACTAATTGCACCATTTCGGCCCCGTTTTGGATCGACTTTCGTGCAGTTACGAAACGGTCCGAAGCGCACCAAAACATGTGTTTAGGGTCCAATGGGGTGGATCGGGTGCGTTCGTTGCGAACAATTCCGACGCGACTTCGTTGCCCGAACTTTTGCACTAATTGCACCAGTTCGGCCCCGTTTTGGATGGACTTTCGTGCAGTTACGAAACGGTTCAAAACGCACCAAAACATGTGTTTACGGTCGATTGGGGTGATCGGGTTCGTTCGTTGCGAAGAATTTTGACGCGACTTCATTGCACGAACTTTTGCACCAATTGCACCAGTTCGGCCCCATTTTGGATCGACTTTCGTGCAGTTACGAAACGGTCCGAAGCGCACCAAAACATGTGTTTAGGGTCCAATGGGGTGGATCGGGTGCGTTCGTTGCGAACTATTCCGACGCGACTTCGTTGCCCCAACTTTTGAACTAATTGCACCAGTTCGGCCCCATTTTGGATCGACTTTCGTGCTGTTACGAAACGGTCCGAAGCGCACCAAAACATGTGTTTAGGGTGGATTGGGGTGGATTGGGTTCGTCGTTGCCAAGATTTCCGACGCGATTTCATTCCACAAACTTTTGCACGAATTGCACCAGTTCGGCCCCGTTTTGAACCGACTTTCGTGCAGTTACGAAACTTTTGCACTAATAGCACCAGTTTGCGAAAAATTCCGACGCGACTTCGTTGCCCGAACTTTTGCACTAATTGCACCATTTCGGCCCCGTTTTGGATCGACTTTCGTGCAGTTACGAAACGGTCCGAAGCGCACCAAAACATGTGTTTAGGGTCCAATGGGGTGGATCGGGTGCGTTCGTTGCGAACAATTCCGACGCGACTTCGTTGCCCGAACTTTTGCACTAATTGCACCAGTTCGGCCCCGTTTTGGATCGACTTTCGTGCAGTTACGAAATGGTTCAAAACGCACCAAAACATGTGTTTACGGTCGATTGGGGTGATCGGGTTCGTTCGTTGCGAAGAATTTTGACGCGACTTCATTGCACGAACTTTTGCACCAATTGCACCAGTTCGGCCCCATTTTGGATCGACTTTCGTGCAGTTACGAAACGGTCCGAAGCGCACCAAAACATGTGTTTAGGGTCCAATGGGGTGGATCGGGTGCGTTCGTTGCGAACTATTCCGACGCGACTTCGTTGCCCCAACTTTTGAACTAATTGCACCAGTTCGGCCCCGTTTTGGATCGACTTTCGTGCTGTTACGAAACGGTCCGAAGCGCACCAAAACATGTGTTTAGGGTCGATTGGGGTGGATTGGGTTCGTCGTTGCCAAGATTTCCGACGCGATTTCATTCCACAAACTTTTGCACGAATTGCACCAGTTCGGCCCCGTTTTGCACCGACTTTCGTGCAGTTACGAAACTTTTGCACTAATAGCACCAGTTTGCGAAAAATTCCGACGCGAGTTCGTTGCCCGAACTTTTGCACTAATTGCACCATTTCGGCCCCGTTTTGGATCGACTTTCGTGCAGTTACGAAACGGTCCGAAGCGCACCAAAACATGTGTTTAGGGTCCAATGGGGTGGATCGGGTGCGTTCGTTGCGAACAATTCCGACGCGACTTCGTTGCCCGAACTTTTGCACTAATTGCACCAGTTCGGCCCCGTTTTGGATCGACTTTCGTGCAGTTACGAAATGGTTCAAAACGCACCAAAACATGTGTTTACGGTCGATTGGGGTGATCGGGTTCGTTCGTTGCGAAGAATTTTGACGCGACTTCATTGCACGAACTTTTGCACCAATTGCACCAGTTCGGCCCCATTTTGGATCGACTTTCGTGCAGTTACGAAATGGTCCGAAGCGCACCAAAACATGTGTTTAGGGTCCAATGGGGTGGATCGGGTGCGTTCGTTGCGAACTATTCCGACGCGACTTCGTTGCCCCAACTTTTGAACTAATTGCACCAGTTCGGCCCCGTTTTGGATCGACTTTCGTGCTGTTACGAAACGGTCCGAAGCGCACCAAAACATGTGTTTAGGGTCCAATGGGGTGGATCGGGTGCGTTCATTGCGAACTATTCCGACGCGACTTCGTTGCCCCAACTTTTGTACTAATTGCACCAGTTCGGCCCCGTTTTCGATCGACTTTCGTGCTGTTACGAAACGGTCCGAAGCGCACCAAAACATGTGTTTAGGGTCGATTGGGGTGGATTGGGTTCGTCGTTGTGAAGATTTCCGACGCGACTTCATTCCACAAACTTTTGCACGAATTGCACCAGTTCAGCCCCGTTTTGCACCGACTTTCGTGCAGTTATGAAACTTTTGCACTAATAGCACCAGTTTGCGAAAAATTCTGACGCGACTTCATTGCCCGAACTTTTGCACTAATTGCACCATTTCGGCCCTGTTTTGGATCGACTTTCGTGCAGTTATGAAACGGTCCGAAGCACACCAAAACATGTATTTAGGGTCCAATGGGGTGGATCGGGTGCGTTCGTTGCGAACAATTCCGACGCGACTTCGTTGCCCGAACTTTTGCACTAATTGCTCCAGTTCGGCCCCGTTTTGGATCGACTTTCGTGCAGTTACGAAACGGTCCGAAACGCATGAAAACATGTGTTTACGGTCAATTGGGGGTGGATTGGGTGCGTTCGTTGCGAAGAATTTTGACACGACTTCATTGCATGAACTTTTGCACCAATTGCACCAGTTCGGCCCCGTTTTGGATCGACTTTCGTGCAGTTACGAAACGGTCCGAAGCGCACCAAAACATGTGTTTAGGGTCCAATGGGGTGGATCGGGTGCGTTCGTTGCGAACTATTCCGACGCGACTTCGTTGCCCCAACTTTTGAACTAATTGCACTAGTTCGGCCCCCGTTTTGGATCGACTTTCGTGCTGTAACGAAACGGTCCGAAGCGCACCAAAACATGTGTTTAGGGTCGATTGGGGTGGATTGGGTTCGTCGTTGCCAAGATTTCCGACGCGATTTCATTCCACAAACTTTTGCACGAATTGCACCAGTTCGGCCCCGTTTTGCACCGACTTTCGTGCAGTTACGAAACTTTTGCACTAATAGCACCAGTTTGCGAAAAATTCCGACGCGACTTCGTTGCCCGAACTTTTGCACTAATTGCACCATTTCGGCCCCGTTTTGGATCGACTTTCGTGCAGTTACGAAACGGTCCGAAGCGCACCAAAACATGTGTTTAGGGTCCAATGGGGTGGATCGGGTGCGTTCGTTGCGAACAATTCCGACGCGACTTCGTTGCCCGAACTTTTGCACTAATTGCACCAGTTCGGCCCCATTTTGGATCGACTTTCGTGCAGTTACGAAATGGTTCAAAACGCACCAAAACATGTGTTTACGGTCGATTGGGGTGATCGGGTTCGTTCGTTGCGAAGAATTTTGACGCGACTTCATTGCACGAACTTTTGCACCAATTGCACCAGTTCGGCCCCATTTTGAATCGACTTTCGTGCAGTTACGAAACGGTCCGAAGCGCACCAAAACATGTGTTTAGGGTCCAATGGGGTGGATCGGGTGCGTTCGTTGCGAACTATTCCGACGCGACTTCGTTGCCCCAACTTTTGAACTAATTGCACCAGTTCGGCCCCGTTTTGGATCGACTTTCGTGCTGTTACGAAACGGTCCGAAGCGCACCAAAACATGTGTTTAGGGTCGATTGGGGTGGATTGGGTTCGTCGTTGCCAAGATTTCCGACGCGATTTCATTCCACAAACTTTTGCACGAATTACACCAGTTCGGCCCCGTTTTGCACCGACTTTCGTGCAGTTACGAAACTTTTGCACTAATAGCACCAGTTTGCGAAAAATTCCGACGCGAGTTCGTTGCCCGAACTTTTGCACTAATTGCACCATTTCGGCCCCGTTTTGGGTCGACTTTCATGCAGTTACGAAACGTTCCGAAGCGCACCAAAACATGTGTTTAGGGTCCAATGGGGTGGATCGGGTGCGTTCGTTGCGAAAAATTCCGACGCGACTTCGTTGCCCGAACTTTTGCACTAATTGCACCAGTTCGGCCCCATTTTGGATCGACTTTCGTGCAGTTACGAAATGGTTCAAAACGCACAAAAACATGTGTTTACGGTCGATTGGGGTGATCGGGTTCGTTCGTTGCGAAGAATTTTGACGCGACTTCATTGCACGAACTTTTGCACCAATTGCACCAGTTCGGCCCCATTTTGGATCGACTTTCGTGCAGTTACGAAACGGTCCGAAGCGCACCAAAACATGTGTTTAGGGTCCAATGGGGTGGATCGGGTGCGTTCGTTGCGAAAAATTCCGACGCGACTTCGTTGCCCGAACTTTTGCACTAATTGCACAATTTCGGCCCCGTTTTGGATCGACTTTCGTGCAGTTACGAAACGTTCCGAAGCGCACCAAAACATGTGTTTAGGGTCCAATGGGGTGGATCGGGTGCGTTCGTTGCGAAAAATTCCGACGCGACTTCGTTGCCCGAACTTTTGCACTAATTGCACCAGTTCGGCCCCGTTTTGGATCGACTTTCGTGCAGTTACGAAATGGTCCGAAAGGCACCAAAACATGTGTTTACGGTCGATTGGGGTGATCGGGTTCGTTCGTTGCGAAGAATTCCGAACCGACTTCATTCCACAAACTTTTGCACCAATTGCACCAGTTTGGCACCGTTTTGCACCGACTTTCGTGCACTTACGAAATGGTCCGAAACGCACCAAAACATGTGTTTAGGGTCAAATGGGGTGGATCGGGTGCGTTCGTTGCGAAAAATTCCGACGCGACTTCGTTGCCCGAACTTTTGCACTAATTGCACAATTTCGGCCCCGTTTTGGATCGACTTTCGTGCAGTTACGAAACGTTCCGAAGCGCACCAAAACATGTGTTTAGGGTCCAATGGGGTGGATCGGGTGCGTTCGTTGCGAACAATTCCGACGCGACTTCGTTGCCCGAACTTTTGAACTAATTGCACCAGTTCGGCCCCATTTTGGATCGACTTTCGTGCTGTTACGAAACGGTCCGAAGCGCACCAAAACATGTGTTTAGGGTCGATTGGGGTGGATTGGGTTCGTCGTTGTGCAGATTTCCGACGCGACTTCATTCCACAAACTTTTGCACGAATTGCACCAGTTCAGCCCCGTTTTGCACCGACTTTCGTGCAGTTATGAAACTTTTGCACTAATAGCACCAGTTTGCGAAAAATTCCGACGCGACTTCGTTGCCCGAACTTTTGCACTAATTGCACAATTTCGGCCCCGTTTTGGATCGACTTTCGTGCAGTTACGAAATGGTCCGAAACGCATGAAAACATGTGTTTACGGTCAATTGGGGGTGGATTGGATGCGTTCGTTGCGAAGAATATTGACGCGACTTCATTGCACGAACTTTTGCACCAATTGCACCAGTTCGGCCCCGTTTTGGATCGACTTTCGTGCAGTTACGAAACGGTCCGAAGCGCACCAAAACATGTGTTTAGGGTCCAATGGGGTGGATCGGGTGCGTTCGTTGCGAACTATTCTGACGCGACTTCGTTGCCCCAACTTTTGAACTAATTGCACCAGTTCGGCCCCGTTTTGGATCGACTTTCGTGCTGTTACGAAACGGTCCGAAGCGCACAAAAACATGTGTTTAGGGTCGATTGGTGTGGATTGGGTTCGTCGTTGCCAAGATTTCCGACGCGATTTCATTCCACAAACTTTTGCACGAATTGCACCAGTTCGGCCCCGTTTTGCACCGACTTTCGTGCAGTTACGAAACTTTTGCACTAATAGCACCAATTTGCGAAAAATTCCGACGCGACTTCGTTGCCCGAACTTTTGCACTAACTGCACCATTTCGGCCCCGTTTTGGATCGACTTTCGTGCAGTTACGAAACGGTCCGAAGCGCACCAAAACATGTGTTTAGGGTCCAATGGGGTGGATCGGGTGCGTTCGTTGCGAAAAATTCCGACGCGACTTCGTTGCCCGAACTTTTGCACTAATTGCACATGTTCGGCCCCGTTTTGGATCGACTTTCGTGCAGTTACGAAATGGTTCGAAACGCACCAAAACATGTGTTTACGGTCGATTGGGGTGATCGGGTTCGTTCGTTGCGAAAAATTCCGACGCGACTTCGTTGCCCGAACTTTCGCACTAATTGCACAATTTCAGCCCCGTTTTGGATCGACTTTGGTGCAGTTACGAAACGTTCCGAAGCGCACGAAAACATGTGTTTAGGGTCCAATGGGGTGGATCGGGTGCGTTCGTTGCGAACTATTCCGACGCGACTTCGTTGCCCCAACTTTTGAACTAATTGCACCAGTTCGGCCCCGTTTTTAATCGACTTTCGTGCTGTTACGAAATGGTCCGAAGCGCACCAAAACATGTGTTTAGGGTCGATTGGGGTGGATTGGGTTCATCGTTGTGAAGATTTCCGACGCGACTTCATTCCACAAACTTTTGCACGAATTGCACCAGTTCAGCCCCGTTTTGCACCGACTTTCGTGCAGTTATGAAACTTTTGCACTAATAGCACCAGTTTGCGAAAAATTCTGACGCGACTTCGTTGCCCGAACTTTTGCACTAATTGCACCATTTCGGCCCTGTTTTGGATCGACTTTCTTGCAGTTATGAAACAGTCCGAAGCACACCAAAACATGTATTTAGGGTCCAATGGGGTGGATCGGGTGCGTTCGTTGCGAACAATTCCGACGCGACTTCGTTGCCCGAACTTTTGCACTAATTGCTCCAGTTCGGCCCCGTTTTGGATCGACTTTCGTGCAGTTACGAAACGGTCCGAAACGCATGAAAACATGTGTTTACGGTCAATTGGGGGTGGATTGGGTGCGTTCGTTGCGAAGAATTTTGACGCGACTTCATTGCACGAACTTTTGCACCAATTGCACCAGTTCGGCCCCGTTTTGGATCGACTTTCGTGCAGTTACGAAACGGTCCGAAGCGCACCAAAACATGTGTTTAGGGTCCAATGGGGTGGATCGGGTGCGTTCGTTGCGAACTATTCCGACGCGACTTCGTTGCCCCAACTTTTGAACTAATTGCACCAGTTCGGCCCCGTTTTGGATCGACTTTCGTGCTGTTACGAAACGGTCCGATGCGCACCAAAACATGTGTTTAGGGTCGATTGGGCTGGATTGGGTTCGTTGTTGCCAAGATTTCCGACGCGATTTCATTCCACAAACTTTTGCACGAATTGCACCAGTTCGGCCCCGTTTTGCACCGACTTTCGTGCAGTTACGAAACTTTTGCACTAATAGCTCCAGTTTGCGAAAAATTCCGACGCGACTTCGTTGCCCGAACTTTTGCACTAATTGCACCATTTCGGCCCCGTTTTGGATCGACTTTCGTGCAGTTACGAAACGGTCCGAAGCGCACCAAAACATGTGTTTAGGGTCCAATGGGGTGGATCGGGTGCGTTCGTTGCGAACAATTCCGACGCGACTTCGTTGCCCGAACTTTTGCTCTAATTGCACCAGTTCGGCCCCGTTTTGGATTGACTTTCGTGCAGTTACGAAATGGTCCGAAATGCACCAAAACATGTGTTTACGGTCGATTGGGGTGATCGGGTTCATTCGTTGCGAAGAATTCCGACGCGACTTCATTGCACAAACTTTTGCACCAATTGCACCAGTTTGGCACCGTTTTGCACCGACTTTCGTGCACTTACGAAATGGTCCGAAACGCACCAAAACATGAGTTTAGGCTCCACAGGGGTGGATCGGGTCCGTTCGTTGCGAACAATTCCGACGCGACTTCGTTGCCCGAACTTTTGCACTAATTGCACCAGTTCGGCCCCGTTTTGGATCGACTTTCGTGCAGTTACGAAATGGTCCGAAACGCACCAAAACATGTGTTTACGGTCGATTGGGGTGATCGGGTTCGTTCGTTGCGAAGAATTCTGACGCGACTTCATTCCACAAACTTTTGCACCAATTGCACCAGTTTAGCACCGTTTTGCACCGACTTTCGTGCAGTTACGAAACTTTTGCACTAATAGCACCAGTTTGTGAAAAATTCCGACGCGATTTCGTCACCCGAACTTTTGCACTAATTGCACCATTTCGGCCCCGTTTTGGATCGACTTTCGTGAAGTTATGAAACGTTCCGAAGCGCACCAAAACATGTGTTTAGGGTCCAATGGGGTGGATCGGGTGCGTTCGTTGCAAACAATTCCGACGCGACTTCGTTGCCCAACTTTTGCACTAATTGCACCAGTTCGGCCCCATTTTGGATCGACTTTCGGGCTGTTACGAAACGGTCCGAAGCGCACCAAAACATGTGTTTAGAGTCGATTGGGGTGGATTGGGTTCGTCGTTGCGAAGATTTCCGACGCGACTTCATTCCACAATCTTTTGCACCAATTGCACCAGTTCGGCCCCGTTTTGCACCGACTTTCGTGCAGTTACGAAACTTTTGCACTAATAGCACCAGTTTGCGAAAAATTCCGACGCGACTTCGTTGCCCGATCTTTTGCACTAATTGCACCATTTCGGCCCCGTTTTGCACCGACTTTCGTGCACTTACGAAATGGTCCGAAACGCACCAAAACATGTGTTTAGGGTCCAATGGGGTGGATCGGGTGCGTTCGTTGCGAAAAATTCCGACGCGACTTCGTTGCCCGAGCTTTTGCACTAATTGCACCAGTTCGGCCCCGTTTTGGATCGACTTTCGTGCTGTTACGAAACGGTCCGAATCGCACCAAAACATGTGTTTAGGGTCGATTGGGGTGGATTGGGTTCGTCGTTGCCAAGATTTCCGACGCGATTTCATTCCACAAACTTTTGCACGAATTGCACCAGTTCGGCCCCGTTTTGCACCGACTTTCGTGCAGTTACGAAACTTTTGCACTAATAGCACCAGTTTGCGAAAAATTCCGACGCGACTTCGTTGCCCGAACTTTTGCACTAATTGCACCATTTCGGCCCCGTTTTGGATCGACTTTCGTGCAGTTACGAAGCGGTCCGAAGCGCACCAAAACATGTGTTTAGGGTCCAATGGGGTGGATCGGGTGCGTTCGTTGCGAAAAATTCCGACGCGACTTCGTTGCCCGAACTTTTGCACTAATTGCACCAGTTCGGCCCCGTTTTGGATCGACTTTCGTGCAGTTACGAAATGGTTCGAAACGCACCAAAACATGTGTTTACGGTCGATTGGGGTGATCGGGTTCGTTCGTTGCGAAGAATTCCGACGCGACTTCATTGCACAAACTTTTGCACCAATTGCACCAGTTTGGCACCGTTTTGCACCGACTTTCGTGCACTTACGAAATGGTCCGAAACGCACCAAAACATGTGTTTAGGGTCCAATGGGGTGGATCGGGTGCGTTCGTTGCGAAAAATTCCGACGCGACTTCGTTGCCCGAACTTTTGCACTAATTGCACAATTTCGGCCCCGTTTTGGATCGACTTTGGTGCAGTTACAAAACGTTCCGAAGCGCACCAAAACATGTGTTTAGGGTCCAATGGGGTGGATCGGGTGCGTTCGTTGCGAACTATTCCGACGCGACTTCGTTGCCCCAACTTTTGAACTAATTGCACCAGTTCGGCCCCGTTTTCGATCGACTTTCGTGCTGTTACGAAACGGTCCGAAGCGCACCAAAACATGTGTTTAGGGTCGATTGGGGTTGATTGGGTTCATCGTTGTGAAGATTTCCGACGCGACTTCATTCCACAAACTTTTGCACGAATTGCACCAGTTCAGCCCCGTTTTGCACCGACTTTCGTGCAGTTATGAAACTTTTGCACTAATAGCACCAGTTTGCGAAAAATTCTGACGCGACTTCGTTGCCCGAACTTTTGCACTAATTGCACCATTTCGGCCCTGTTTTGGATCGACTTTCGTGCAGTTATGAAACGGTCCGAAGCACACCAAAACATGTGTTTAGGGTCCAATGGGGTGGATCGGGTGCGTTCGTTGCGAACAATTCCGACGCGACTTCGTTGCCCGAACTTTTGCACTAATTGCTCCAGTTCGGCCCCGTTTTGGATCGACTTTCGTGCAGTTACGAAACGGTCCGAAACGCATGAAAACATGTGTTTACGGTCAATTGGGGGTGGATTGGGTGCGTTCGTTGCGAAGAATTTTGACGCGACTTCATTGCACGAACTTTTGCACCAATTGCACCAGTTCGGCCCCGTTTTGGATCGACTTTCGTGCAGTTACGAAACGGTCCGAAGCGCACCAAAACATGTGTTTAGGGTCCAATGGGGTGGATCGGGTGCGTTCGTTGCGAACTATTCCGACGCGACTTCGTTGCCCCAACTTTTGAACTAATTGCACCAGTTCGGCCCCGTTTTGGATCGACTTTCGTGCTGTTACGAAACGGTCCGATGCGCACCAAAACATGTGTTTAGGGTCGATTGGGCTGGATTGGGTTCGTTGTTGCCAAGATTTCCGACGCGATTTCATTCCACAAACTTTTGCACGAATTGCACCAGTTCGGCCCCGTTTTGCACCGACTTTCGTGCAGTTACGAAACTTTTGCACTAATAGCTCCAGTTTGCGAAAAATTCCGACGCGACTTCGTTGCCCGAACTTTTGCACTAATTGCACCATTTCGGCCCCGTTTTGGATCGACTTTCGTGCAGTTACGAAACGGTCCGAAGCGCACCAAAACATGTGTTTAGGGTCCAATGGGGTGGATCGGGTGCGTTCGTTGCGAACAATTCTGACGCGACTTCGTTGCCCGAACTTTTGCTCTAATTGCACCAGTTCGGCCCCGTTTTGGATTGACTTTCGTGCAGTTACGAAATGGTCCGAAATGCACCAAAACATGTGTTTACGGTCGATTGGGGTGATCGGGTTCATTCGTTGCGAAGAATTCCGACGCGACTTCATTGCACAAACTTTTGCACCAATTGCACCAGTTTGGCACCGTTTTGCACCGACTTTCGTGCACTTACGAAATGGTCCGAAACGCACCAAAACATGAGTTTAGGCTCCACAGGGGTGGATCGGGTCCGTTCGTTGCGAACAATTCCGACGCGACTTCGTTGCCCGAACTTTTGCACTAATTGCACCAGTTCGGCCCCGTTTTGGATCGACTTTCGTGCAGTTACGAAATGGTCCGAAACGCACCAAAACATGTGTTTACGGTCGATTGGGGTGATCGGGTTCGTTCGTTGCGAAGAATTCTGACGCGACTTCATTCCACAAACTTTTGCACCAATTGCACCTGTTGAGCACCGTTTTGCACCGACTTTCGTGCAGTTACGAAACTTTTGCACTAATAGCACCAGTTTGCGAAGAATTCTGACGCGACTTCATTCCACAAACTTTTGCACCAATTGCACCAGTTTAGCACCGTTTTGCACCGACTTTCGTGCAGTTACGAAACTTTTGCACTAATAGCACCAGTTTGTGAAAAATTCCGACGCGATTTCGTCACCCGAACTTTTGCACTAATTGCACCATTTCGGCCCCGTTTTGGATCGACTTTCGTGCAGTTACGAAACGGTCCGAAGCGCACCAAAACATGTGTTTAGGGTCCAATGGGGTGGATCGGGTGCGTTCGTTGCGAACTATTCCGACGCGACTTCGTTGCCCCAACTTTTGAACTAATTGCACCAGTTCGGCCCCGTTTTGGATCGACTTTCGTGCTGTTACGAAACGGTCCGAAGCGCACCAAAACATGTGTTTAGGGTCGATTGGGCTGGATTGGGTTCGTTGTTGCCAAGATTTCCGACGCGATTTCATTCCACAAACTTTTGCACGAATTGCACCAGTTCGGCCCCGTTTTGCACCGACTTTCGTGCAGTTACGAAACTTTTGCACTAATAGCTCCAGTTTGCGAAAAATTCCGACGCGACTTCGTTGCCCGAACTTTTGCACTAATTGCACCATTTCGGCCCCGTTTTGGATCGACTTTCGTGCAGTTACGAAACGGTCCGAAGCGCACCAAAACATGTGTTTAGGGTCCAATGGGGTGGATCGGGTGCGTTCGTTGCGAACAATTCCGACGCGACTTCGTTGCCCGAACTTTTGCTCTAATTGCACCAGTTCGGCCCCGTTTTGGATTGACTTTCGTGCAGTTACGAAATGGTCCGAAATGCACCAAAACATGTGTTTACGGTCGATTGGGGTGATCGGGTTCATTCGTTGCGAAGAATTCCGACGCGACTTCATTGCACAAACTTTTGCACCAATTGCACCAGTTTGGCACCGTTTTGCACCGACTTTCGTGCACTTACGAAATGGTCCGAAACGCACCAAAACATGAGTTTAGGCTCCACAGGGGTGGATCGGGTCCGTTCGTTGCGAACAATTCCGACGCGACTTCGTTGCCCGAACTTTTGCACTAATTGCACCAGTTCGGCCCCGTTTTGGATCGACTTTCGTGCAGTTACGAAATGGTCCGAAACGCACCAAAACATGTGTTTACGGTCGATTGGGGTGATCGGGTTCGTTCGTTGCGAAGAATTCTGACGCGACTTCATTCCACAAACTTTTGCACCAATTGCACCTGTTGAGCACCGTTTTGCACCGACTTTCGTGCAGTTACGAAACTTTTGCACTAATAGCACCAGTTTGCGAAGAATTCTGACGCGACTTCATTCCACAAACTTTTGCACCAATTGCACCAGTTTAGCACCGTTTTGCACCGACTTTCGTGCAGTTACGAAACTTTTGCACTAATAGCACCAGTTTGTGAAAAATTCCGACGCGATTTCGTCACCCGAACTTTTGCACTAATTGCACCATTTCGGCCCCGTTTTGGATCGACTTTCGTGCAGTTACGAAACGGTCCGAAGCGCACCAAAACATGTGTTTAGGGTCCAATGGGGTGGATCGGGTGCGTTCGTTGCGAACTATTCCGACGCGACTTCGTTGCCCCAACTTTTGAACTAATTGCACCAGTTCGGCCCCGTTTTGGATCGACTTTCGTGCTGTTACGAAACGGTCCGAAGCGCACCAAAACATGTGTTTAGGGTCGATTGGGCTGGATTGGGTTCGTTGTTGCCAAGATTTCCGACGCGATTTCATTCCACAAACTTTTGCACGAATTGCACCAGTTCGGCCCCGTTTTGCACCGACTTTCGTGCAGTTACGAAACTTTTGCACTAATAGCTCCAGTTTGCGAAAAATTCCGACGCGACTTCGTTGCCCGAACTTTTGCACTAATTGCACCATTTCGGCCCCGTTTTGGATCGACTTTCGTGCAGTTACGAAACGGTCCGAAGCGCACCAAAATATGTGTTTAGGGTCCAATGGGGTGGATCGGGTGCGTTCGTTGCGAACAATTCCGACGCGACTTCGTTGCCCGAACTTTTGCTCTAATTGCACCAGTTCGGCCCCGTTTTGGATTGACTTTCGTGCAGTTACGAAATGGTCCGAAATGCACCAAAACATGTGTTTACGGTCGATTGGGGTGATCGGGTTCATTCGTTGCGAACAATTCCGACGCGACTTCATTGCACAAACTTTTGCACCAATTGCACCAGTTTGGCACCGTTTTGCACCGACTTTCGTGCACTTACGAAATGGTCCGAAACGCACCAAAACATGAGTTTAGGCTCCACAGGGGTGGATCGGGTCCGTTCGTTGCGAACAATTCCGACGCGACTTCGTTGCCCGAACTTTTGCACTAATTGCACCAGTTCGGCCCCGTTTTGGATCGACTTTCGTGCAGTTACGAAATGGTCCGAAACGCACCAAAACATGTGTTTACGGTCGATTGGGGTGATCGGGTTCGTTCGTTGCGAAGAATTCTGACGCGACTTCATTCCACAAACTTTTGCACCAATTGCACCTGTTGAGCACCGTTTTGCACCGACTTTCATGCAGTTACGAAACTTTTGCACTAATAGCACCAGTTTGCGAAGAATTCTGACGCGACTTCATTCCACAAACTTTTGCACCAATTGCACCAGTTTAGCACCGTTTTGCACCGACTTTCGTGCAGTTACGAAACTTTTGCACTAATAGCACCAGTTTGTGAAAAATTCCGACGCGATTTCGTCACCCGAACTTTTGCACTAATTGCACCATTTCGGCCCCGTTTTGGATCGACTTTCGTGCAGTTACGAAACGGTCCGAAGCGCACCAAAACATGTGTTTAGGGTCCAATGGGGTGGATCGGGTGCGTTCGTTGCGAACTATTCCGACGCGACTTCGTTGCCCCAACTTTTGAACTAATTGCACCAGTTCGGCCCCGTTTTGGATCGACTTTCGTGCTGTTACGAAACGGTCCGAAGCGCACCAAAACATGTGTTTAGGGTCGATTGGGCTGGATTGGGTTCGTTGTTGCCAAGATTTCCGACGCGATTTCATTCCACAAACTTTTGCACGAATTGCACCAGTTCGGCCCCGTTTTGCACCGACTTTCGTGCAGTTACGAAACTTTTGCACTAATAGCTCCAGTTTGCGAAAAATTCCGACGCGACTTCGTTGCCCGAACTTTTGCACTAATTGCACCATTTCGGCCCCGTTTTGGATCGACTTTCGTGCAGTTACGAAACGGTCCGAAGCGCACCAAAACATGTGTTTAGGGTCCAATGGGGTGGATCGGGTGCGTTCGTTGCGAACAATTCCGACGCGACTTCGTTGCCCGAACTTTTGCTCTAATTGCACCAGTTCGGCCCCGTTTTGGATTGACTTTCGTGCAGTTACGAAATGGTCCGAAATGCACCAAAACATGTGTTTACGGTCGATTAGGGTG
>CM064061.1:29002963-29070848 GCA_032594955.1 Panicum miliaceum
GAAGATTTCCGACGCGACTTCATTCCACAAACTTTTGCACCAATTGCACCAGTTCGGCCCCGTTTTGCACCGACTTTCGTGCAGTTACGAAACTTTTGCACTAATAGCACCAGTTTGCGAAAAATTCCGACGCGACTTCGTTGCCCGATCTTTTGCACTAATTGCACCATTTCGGCCCCGTTTTGCACCGACTTTCGTGCACTTACGAAATGGTCCGAAACGCACCAAAACATGTGTTTAGGGTCCAATGGGGTGGATCGGGTGCGTTCGTTGCGAAAAATTCCGACGTGACTTCGTTGCCCGAGCTTTTGCACTAATTGCACCAGTTCGGCCCCGTTTTGGATCGACTTTCGTGCTGTTATGAAACGGTCCGAAGCGCACCAAAACATGTGTTTAGGGTCGATTGGGGTGGATTGGGTTCGTCGTTGCCAAGATTTCCGACGCGATTTCATTCCACAAACTTTTGCACGAATTGCACCAGTTCGGCCCCGTTTTGCACCGACTTTCGTGCAGTTATGAAACTTTTGCACTAATAGCACCAGTTTGCGAAAAATTCCAACGCGACTTCGTTGCCCGAACTTTTGCACTAATTGCACCATTTCGGCCCCGTTTTGGATCGACTTTCGTGCAGTTACGAAGCGGTCCGAAGCGCACCAAAACATGTGTTTAGGGTCCAATGGGGTGGATCGGGTGCGTTCGTTGCGAAAAATTCCGACGCGACTTCGTTGCCCGAACTTTTGCACTAATTGCACCAGTTCGGCCCCGTTTTGGATCGACTTTCGTGCAGTTACGAAATGGTTCGAAACGCACCAAAACATGTGTTTACGGTCGATTGGGGTGATCGGGTTCGTTTGTTGCGAAGAATTCCGACGCGACTTCATTGCACAAACTTTTGCACCAATTGCACCAGTTTGGCACCGTTTTGCACCGACTTTCGTGCACTTACGAAATGGTCCGAAACGCACCAAAACATGTGTTTAGGGTCCAATGGGGTGGATCGGGTGCGTTCGTTGCGAAAAATTCCGACGCGACTTCGTTGCCCGAACTTTTGCACTAATTGCACAATTTCGGCCCCGTTTTGGATCGACTTTGGTGCAGTTACGAAACGTTCCGAAGCGCACCAAAACATGTGTTTAGGGTCCAATGGGGTGGATCGGGTGCGTTCGTTGCGAACTATTCCGACGCGACTTCGTTGCCCCAACTTTTGAACTAATTGCACCAGTTCGGCCCCGTTTTCGATCGACTTTCGTGCTGTTACGAAACGGTCCGAAGCGCACCAAAACATGTGTTTAGGGTCGATTGGGGTTGATTGGGTTCATCGTTGTGAAGATTTCCGACGCGACTTCATTCCACAAACTTTTGCACGAATTGCACCAGTTCAGCCCCGTTTTGCACCGACTTTCGTGCAGTTATGAAACTTTTGCACTAATAGCACCAGTTTGCGAAAAATTCTGACGCGACTTCGTTGCCCGAACTTTTGCACTAATTGCACCATTTCGGCCCTGTTTTGGATCGACTTTCGTGCAGTTATGAAACGGTCCGAAGCACACCAAAACATGTATTTAGGGTCCAATGGGGTGGATCGGGTGCGTTCGTTGCGAACAATTCCGACGCGACTTCGTTGCCCGAACTTTTGCACTAATTGCTCCAGTTCGGCCCCGTTTTGGATCGACTTTCGTGCAGTTACGAAACGGTCCGAAACGCATGAAAACATGTGTTTACGGTCAATTGGGGGTGGATTGGGTGCGTTCGTTGCGAAGAATTTTGACGCGACTTCATTGCACGAACTTTTGCACCAATTGCACCAGTTCGGCCCCGTTTTTGATCGACTTTCGTGCAGTTACGAAACGGTCCGAAGCGCACCAAAACATGTGTTTAGGGTCCAATGGGGTGGATCGGGTGCGTTCGTTGCGAACTATTCCGACGCGACTTGGTTGCCCCAACTTTTGAACTAATTTCACCAGTTCGGCCCCGTTTTGGATCGACTTTCGTGCTGTTACGAAACGGTCCGAAGCGCACCAAAACATGTGTTTAGGGTCGATTGGGCTGGATTGGGTTCGTTGTTGCCAAGATTTCCGACGCGATTTCATTCCACAAACTTTTGCACGAATTGCACCAGTTCGGCCCCGTTTTGCACCGACTTTCGTGCAGTTACGAAACTTTTGCACTAATAGCTCCAGTTTGCGAAAAATTCCGACGCGACTTCGTTGCCCGAACTTTTGCACTAATTGCACCAATTCGGCCCCGTTTTGGATCGACTTTCGTGCAGTTACGAAACGGTCCGAAGCGCACCAAAACATGTGTTTAGGGTCCAATGGGGTGGATCGGGTGCGTTCGTTGCGAACAATTCCGACGCGACTTCGTTGCCCGAACTTTTGCTCTAATTGCACCAGTTCGGCCCCGTTTTGGATTGACTTTCGTGCAGTTACGAAATGGTCCGAAATGCACCAAAACATGTATTTACGGTCGATTGGGGTGATCGGGTTCATTCGTTGCGAAGAATTCCGACGCGACTTCATTGCGCAAACTTTTGCACCAATTGCACCAGTTTGGCACCGTTTTGCACCGACTTTCGTGCACTTACGAAATGGTCCGAAACGCACCAAAACATGAGTTTAGGCTCCACAGGGGTGGATCGGGTCCGTTCGTTGCGAACAATTCCGACGCGACTTCGTTGCCCGAACTTTTGCACTAATTGCACCAGTTCGGCCCCGTTTTGGATCGACTTTCGTGCAGTTACGAAATGGTCCGAAACGCACCAAAACATGTGTTTACGGTCGATTGGGGTGATCGGGTTCGTTCGTTGCGAAGAATTCTGACGCGACTTCATTCCACAAACTTTTGCACCAATTCACCAGTTTAGCACCGTTTTGCACCGACTTTCGTGCAGTTACGAAACTTTTGCACTAATAGCACCAGTTTGTGAAAAATTCCGACGCGATTTCGTCACCCGAACTTTTGCACTAATTGCACCATTTCGGCCCCGTTTTGGATCGACTTTCGTGCAGTTATGAAACGTTCCGAAGCGCACCAAAACATGTGTTTAGGGTCCAATGGGGTGGATCGGGTGCGTTCGTTGCGAACAATTCCGACGCGACTTCGTTGCCCAACTTTTGCACTAATTGCACCAGTTCGGCCCCATTTTGGATCGACTTTCGGGCTGTTACGAAACGGTCCAAAGCGCACCAAAACATGTGTTTAGAGTCGATTGGGGTGGATTGGGTTCGTCGTTGCGAAGATTTCCGACGCGACTTCATTCCACAAACTTTTGCACCAATTGCACCAGTTCGGCCCCGTTTTGCACCGACTTTCGTGCAGTTACGAAACTTTTGCACTAATAGCACCAGTTTGCGAAAAATTCCGACGCGACTTCGTTGCCCGATCTTTTGCACTAATTGCACCATTTCGGCCCCGTTTTGCACCGACTTTCGTGCAGTTACGAAGCGGTCCGAAGCGCACCAAAACATGTGTTTAGGGTCCAATGGGGTGGATCGGGTGCGTTCGTTGCGAAAAATTCCGACGCGACTTCGTTGCCCGAACTTTTGCACTAATTGCACCAGTTCGGCCCCGTTTTGGATCGACTTTCGTGCAGTTACGAAATGGTTCGAAACGCACCAAAACATGTGTTTACGGTCGATTGGGGTGATCGGGTTCGTTCGTTGCGAAGAATTCCGATGCGACTTCATTGCACAAACTTTTGCACCAATTGCACCAGTTTGGCACCGTTTTGCACCGACTTTCGTGCACTTACGAAATGGTCCGAAACGCACCAAAACATGTGTTTAGGGTCCAATGGGGTGGATCGGGTGCGTTCGTTGCGAAAAATTCCGACGCGACTTCGTTGCCCGAACTTTTGCACTAATTGCACAATTTCGGCCCCGTTTTGGATCGACTTTGGTGCAGTTACGAAACGTTCCGAAGCGCACCAAAACATGTGTTTAGGGTCCAATGGGGTGGATCGGGTGCGTTCGTTGCGAACTATTCCGACGCGACTTCGTTGCCCCAACTTTTGAACTAATTGCACCAGTTCGGCCCCGTTTTCGATCGACTTTCGTGCTGTTACGAAACGGTCCGAAGCGCACCAAAACATGTGTTTAGGGTCGATTGGGGTTGATTGGGTTCATCGTTGTGAAGATTTCCGACGCGACTTCATTCCACAAACTTTTGCACGAATTGCACCAGTTCAGCCCCGTTTTGCACCGACTTTCGTGCAGTTATGAAACTTTTGCACTAATAGCACCAGTTTGCGAAAAATTCTGACGCGACTTCGTTGCCCGAACTTTTGCACTAATTGCACCATTTCGGCCCTGTTTTGGATCGACTTTCGTGCAGTTATGAAACGGTCCGAAGCACACCAAAACATGTATTTAGGGTCCAATGGGGTGGATCGGGTGCGTTCGTTGCGAACAATTCCGACGCGACTTCGTTGCCCGAACTTTTGCACTAATTGCTCCAGTTCGGCCCCGTTTTGGATCGACTTTCGTGCAGTTACGAAACGGTCCGAAACGCATGAAAACATGTGTTTACGGTCAATTGGGGGTGGATTGGGTGCGTTCGTTGCGAAGAATTTTGACGCGACTTCATTGCACGAACTTTTGCACCAATTGCACCAGTTCGGCCCCGTTTTGGAACGACTTTCGTGCAGTTACGAAACGGTCCGAAGCGCACCAAAACATGTGTTTAGGGTCCAATGGGGTGGATCGGGTGCGTTCGTTGCGAACTATTCCGACGCGACTTCGTTGCCCCAACTTTTGAACTAATTGCACCAGTTCGGCCCCGTTTTGGATCGACTTTCGTGCTGTTACGAAACGGTCCGAAGCGCACCAAAACATGTGTTTAGGGTCGATTGGGCTGGATTGGGTTCGTTGTTGCCAAGATTTCCGACGCGATTTCATTCCACAAACTTTTGCACGAATTGCACCAGTTCGGCCCCGTTTTGCACCGACTTTCGTGCAGTTACGAAACTTTTGCACTAATAGCTCCAGTTTGCGAAAAATTCCGACGCGACTTCGTTGCCCGAACTTTTGCACTAATTGCACCATTTCGGCCCCGTTTTGGATCGACTTTCGTGCAGTTACGAAACGGTCCGAAGCGCACCAAAACATGTGTTTAGGGTCCAATGGGGTGGATCGGGTGCGTTCGTTGCGAACAATTCCGACGCGACTTCGTTGCCCGAACTTTTGCTCTAATTGCACCAGTTCGGCCCCGTTTTGGATTGACTTTCGTGCAGTTACGAAATGGTCCGAAATGCACCAAAACATGTATTTACGGTCGATTGGGGTGATCGGGTTCATTCGTTGCGAAGAATTCCGACGCGACTTCATTGCGCAAACTTTTGCACCAATTGCACCAGTTTGGCACCGTTTTGCACCGACTTTCGTGCACTTACGAAATGGTCCGAAACGCACCAAAACATGAGTTTAGGCTCCACAGGGGTGGATCGGGTCCGTTCGTTGCGAACAATTCCGACGCGACTTCGTTGCCCGAACTTTTGCACTAATTGCACCAGTTCGGCCCCGTTTTGGATCGACTTTCGTGCAGTTACGAAATGGTCCGAAACGCACCAAAACATGTGTTTACGGTCGATTGGGGTGATCGGGTTCGTTCGTTGCGAAGAATTCTGACGCGACTTCATTCCACAAACTTTTGCACCAATTCACCAGTTTAGCACCGTTTTGCACCGACTTTCGTGCAGTTACGAAACTTTTGCACTAATAGCACCAGTTTGTGAAAAATTCCGACGCGATTTCGTCACCCGAACTTTTGCACTAATTGCACCATTTCGGCCCCGTTTTGGATCGACTTTCGTGCAGTTATGAAACGTTCCGAAGCGCACCAAAACATGTGTTTAGGGTCCAATGGGGTGGATCGGGTGCGTTCGTTGCGAACAATTCCGACGCGACTTCGTTGCCCAACTTTTGCACTAATTGCACCAGTTCGGCCCCATTTTGGATCGACTTTCGGGCTGTTACGAAACGGTCCAAAGCGCACCAAAACATGTGTTTAGAGTCGATTGGGGTGGATTGGGTTCGTCGTTGCGAAGATTTCCGACGCGACTTCATTCCACAAACTTTTGCACCAATTGCACCAGTTCGGCCCCGTTTTGCACCGACTTTCGTGCAGTTACGAAACTTTTGCACTAATAGCACCAGTTTGCGAAAAATTCCGACGCGACTTCGTTGCCCGATCTTTTGCACTAATTGCACCATTTCGGCCCCGTTTTGCACCGACTTTCGTGCAGTTACGAAGCGGTCCGAAGCGCACCAAAACATGTGTTTAGGGTCCAATGGGGTGGATCGGGTGCGTTCGTTGCGAAAAATTCCGACGCGACTTCGTTGCCCGAGCTTTTGCACTAATTGCACCAGTTCGGCCCCGTTTTGGATCGACTTTCGTGCTGTTATGAAACGGTCCGAAGCGCACCAAAACATGTGTTTAGGGTCGATTGGGGTGGATTGGGTTCGTCGTTGCCAAGATTTCCGACGCGATTTCATTCCACAAACTTTTGCACGAATTGCACCAGTTCGGCCCCGTTTTGCACCGACTTTCGTGCAGTTATGAAACTTTTGCACTAATAGCACCAGTTTGCGAAAAATTCCGACGCGACTTCGTTGCCCGAACTTTTGCACTAATTGCACCATTTCGGCCCCGTTTTGGATCGACTTTCGTGCAGTTACGAAGCGGTCCGAAGCGCACCAAAACATGTGTTTAGGGTCCAATGGGGTGGATCGGGTGCGTTCGTTGCGAAAAATTCCGACGCGACTTCGTTGCCCGAACTTTTGCACTAATTGCACCAGTTCGGCCCCGTTTTGGATCGACTTTCGTGCAGTTACGAAATGGTTCGAAACGCACCAAAACATGTGTTTACGGTCGATTGGGGTGATCGGGTTCGTTCGTTGCGAAGAATTCCGATGCGACTTCATTGCACAAACTTTTGCACCAATTGCACCAGTTTGGCACCGTTTTGCACCGACTTTCGTGCACTTACGAAATGGTCCGAAACGCACCAAAACATGTGTTTAGGGTCCAATGGGGTGGATCGGGTGCGTTCGTTGCGAAAAATTCCGACACGACTTCGTTGCCCGAACTTTTGCACTAATTGCACAATTTCGGCCCCGTTTTGGATCGACTTTGGTGCAGTTACGAAACGTTCCGAAGCGCACCAAAACATGTGTTTAGGGTCCAATGGGGTGGATCGGGTGCGTTCGTTGCGAACTATTCCGACGCGACTTCGTTGCCCCAACTTTTGAACTAATTGCACCAGTTCGGCCCCGTTTTGGATCGACTTTCGTGCTGTTACGAAACGGTCCGAAGCGCACCAAAACATGTGTTTAGGGTCGATTGGGCTGGATTGGGTTCGTTGTTGCCAAGATTTCCGACGCGATTTCATTCCACAAACTTTTGCACGAATTGCACCAGTTCGGCCCCGTTTTGCACCGACTTTCGTGCAGTTACGAAACTTTTGCACTAATAGCTCCAGTTTGCGAAAAATTCCGACGCGACTTCGTTGCCCGAACTTTTGCACTAATTGCACCATTTCGGCCCCGTTTTGGATCGACTTTCGTGCAGTTATGAAACGTTCCGAAGCGCACCAAAACATGTGTTTAGGGTCCAATGGGGTGGATCGGGTGCGTTCGTTGCGAACAATTCCGACGCGACTTCGTTGCCCAACTTTTGCACTAATTGCACCAGTTCGGCCCCATTTTGGATCGACTTTCGGGCTGTTACGAAACGGTCCAAAGCGCACCAAAACATGTGTTTAGAGTCGATTGGGGTGGATTGGGTTCGTCGTTGCGAAGATTTCCGACGCGACTTCATTCCACAAACTTTTGCACCAATTGCACCAGTTCGGCCCCGTTTTGCACCGACTTTCGTGCAGTTACGAAACTTTTGCACTAATAGCACCAGTTTGCGAAAAATTCCGACGCGACTTCGTTGCCCGATCTTTTGCACTAATTGCACCATTTCGGCCCCGTTTTGCACCGACTTTCGTGCAGTTACGAAGCGGTCCGAAGCGCACCAAAACATGTGTTTAGGGTCCAATGGGGTGGATCGGGTGCGTTCGTTGCGAAAAATTCCGACGCGACTTCGTTGCCCGAGCTTTTGCACTAATTGCACCAGTTCGGCCCCGTTTTGGATCGACTTTCGTGCTGTTATGAAACGGTCCGAAGCGCACCAAAACATGTGTTTAGGGTCGATTGGGGTGGATTGGGTTCGTCGTTGCCAAGATTTCCGACGCGATTTCATTCCACAAACTTTTGCACGAATTGCACCAGTTCGGCCCCGTTTTGCACCGACTTTCGTGCAGTTATGAAACTTTTGCACTAATAGCACCAGTTTGCGAAAAATTCCGACGCGACTTCGTTGCCCGAACTTTTGCACTAATTGCACCATTTCGGCCCCGTTTTGGATCGACTTTCGTGCAGTTACGAAGCGGTCCGAAGCGCACCAAAACATGTGTTTAGGGTCCAATGGGGTGGATCGGGTGCGTTCGTTGCGAAAAATTCCGACGCGACTTCGTTGCCCGAACTTTTGCACTAATTGCACCAGTTCGGCCCCGTTTTGGATCGACTTTCGTGCAGTTACGAAATGGTTCGAAACGCACCAAAACATGTGTTTACGGTCGATTGGGGTGATCGGGTTCGTTCGTTGCGAAGAATTCCGATGCGACTTCATTGCACAAACTTTTGCACCAATTGCACCAGTTTGGCACCGTTTTGCACCGACTTTTCGTGCACTTACGAAATGGTCCGAAACGCACCAAAACATGTGTTTAGGGTCCAATGGGGTGGATCGGGTGCGTTCGTTGCGAAAAATTCCGACGCGACTTCGTTGCCCGAACTTTTGCACTAATTGCACAATTTCGGCCCCGTTTTGGATCGACTTTGGTGCAGTTACGAAACGTTCCGAAGCGCACCAAAACATGTGTTTAGGGTCCAATGGGGTGGATCGGGTGCGTTCGTTGCGAACTATTCCGACGCGACTTCGTTGCCCCAACTTTTGAACTAATTGCACCAGTTCGGCCCCGTTTTGGATCGACTTTCGTGCTGTTACGAAACGGTCCGAAGCGCACCAAAACATGTGTTTAGGGTCGATTGGGCTGGATTGGGTTCGTTGTTGCCAAGATTTCCGACGCGATTTCATTCCACAAACTTTTGCACGAATTGCACCAGTTCGGCCCCGTTTTGCACCGACTTTCGTGCAGTTACGAAACTTTTGCACTAATAGCTCCAGTTTGCGAAAAATTCCGACGCGACTTCGTTGCCCGAACTTTTGCACTAATTGCACCATTTCGGCCCCGTTTTGGATCGACTTTCGTGCAGTTACGAAACGGTCCGAAGCGCACCAAAACATGTGTTTAGGGTCCAATGGGGTGGATCGGGTGCGTTCGTTGCGAACAATTCCGACGCGACTTCGTTGCCCGAACTTTTGCTCTAATTGCACCAGTTCGGCCCCGTTTTGGATTGACTTTCGTGCAGTTACGAAATGGTCCGAAATGCACCAAAACATGTGTTTACGGTCGATTGGGGTGATCGGGTTCATTCGTTGCGAAGAATTCCGACGCGACTTCATTGCGCAAACTTTTGCACCAATTGCACCAGTTTGGCACCGTTTTGCACCGACTTTCGTGCACTTACGAAATGGTCCGAAACGCACCAAAACATGAGTTTAGGCTCCACAGGGGTGGATCGGGTCCGTTCGTTGCGAACAATTCCGACGCGACTTCGTTGCCCGAACTTTTGCACTAATTGCACCAGTTCGGCCCCGTTTTGGATCGACTTTCGTGCAGTTACGAAATGGTCCGAAACGCACCAAAACATGTGTTTACGGTCGATTGGGGTGATCGGGTTCGTTCGTTGCGAAGAATTCTGACGCGACTTCATTCCACAAACTTTTGCACCAATTCACCAGTTTAGCACCGTTTTGCACCGACTTTCGTGCAGTTACGAAACTTTTGCACTAATAGCACCAGTTTGTGAAAAATTCCGACGCGATTTCGTTACCCGAACTTTTGCACTAATTGCACCATTTCGGCCCCGTTTTGGATCGACTTTCGTGCAGTTATGAAACGTTCCGAAGCGCACCAAAACATGTGTTTAGGGTCCAATGGGGTGGATCGGGTGCGTTCGTTGCGAACAATTCCGACGCGACTTCGTTGCCCAACTTTTGCACTAATTGCACCAGTTCGGCCCCATTTTGGATCGACTTTCGGGCTGTTACGAAACGGTCCAAAGCGCACCAAAACATGTGTTTAGAGTCGATTGGGGTGGATTGGGTTCGTCGTTGCGAAGATTTCCGACGCGACTTCATTCCACAAACTTTTGCACCAATTGCACCAGTTCGGCCCCGTTTTGCACCGACTTTCGTGCAGTTACGAAACTTTTGCACTAATAGCACCAGTTTGCGAAAAATTCCGACGCGACTTCGTTGCCCGATCTTTTGCACTAATTGCACCATTTCGGCCCCGTTTTGCACCGACTTTCGTGCAGTTACGAAGCGGTCCGAAGCGCACCAAAACATGTGTTTAGGGTCCAATGGGGTGGATCGGGTGCGTTCGTTGCGAAAAATTCCGACGCGACTTCGTTGCCCGAACTTTTGCACTAATTGCACCAGTTCGGCCCCGTTTTGGATCGACTTTCGTGCAGTTACGAAATGGTTCGAAACGCACCAAAACATGTGTTTACGGTCGATTGGGGTGATCGGGTTCGTTCGTTGCGAAGAATTCCGATGCGACTTCATTGCACAAACTTTTGCACCAATTGCACCAGTTTGGCACCGTTTTGCACCGACTTTCGTGCACTTACGAAATGGTCCGAAACGCACCAAAACATGTGTTTAGGGTCCAATGGGGTGGATCGGGTGCGTTCGTTGCGAAAAATTCCGACGCGACTTCGTTGCCCGAACTTTTGCACTAATTGCACAATTTCGGCCCCGTTTTGGATCGACTTTGGTGCAGTTACGAAACGTTCCGAAGCGCACCAAAACATGTGTTTAGGGTCCAATGGGGTGGATCGGGTGCGTTCGTTGCGAACTATTCCGACGCGACTTCGTTGCCCCAACTTTTGAACTAATTGCACCAGTTCGGCCCCGTTTTCGATCGACTTTCGTGCTGTTACGAAACGGTCCGAAGCGCACCAAAACATGTGTTTAGGGTCGATTGGGGTTGATTGGGTTCATCGTTGTGAAGATTTCCGACGCGACTTCATTCCACAAACTTTTGCACGAATTGCACCAGTTCAGCCCCGTTTTGCACCGACTTTCGTGCAGTTATGAAACTTTTGCACTAATAGCACCAGTTTGCGAAAAATTCTGACGCGACTTCGTTGCCCGAACTTTTGCACTAATTGCACCATTTCGGCCCTGTTTTGGATCGACTTTCGTGCAGTTATGAAACGGTCCGAAGCACACCAAAACATGTATTTAGGGTCCAATGGGGTGGATCGGGTGCGTTCGTTGCGAACAATTCCGACGCGACTTCGTTGCCCGAACTTTTGCACTAATTGCTCCAGTTCGGCCCCGTTTTGGATCGACTTTCGTGCAGTTACGAAACGGTCCGAAACGCATGAAAACATGTGTTTACGGTCAATTGGGGGTGGATTGGGTGCGTTCGTTGCGAAGAATTTTGACGCGACTTCATTGCACGAACTTTTGCACCAATTGCACCAGTTCGGCCCCGTTTTGGAACGACTTTCGTGCAGTTACGAAACGGTCCGAAGCGCACCAAAACATGTGTTTAGGGTCCAATGGGGTGGATCGGGTGCGTTCGTTGCGAACTATTCCGACGCGACTTCGTTGCCCCAACTTTTGAACTAATTGCACCAGTTCGGCCCCGTTTTGGATCGACTTTCGTGCTGTTACGAAACGGTCCGAAGCGCACCAAAACATGTGTTTAGGGTCGATTGGGCTGGATTGGGTTCGTTGTTGCCAAGATTTCCGACGCGATTTCATTCCACAAACTTTTGCACGAATTGCACCAGTTCGGCCCCGTTTTGCACCGACTTTCGTGCAGTTACGAAACTTTTGCACTAATAGCTCCAGTTTGCGAAAAATTCCGACGCGACTTCGTTGCCCGAACTTTTGCACTAATTGCACCATTTCGGCCCCGTTTTGGATCGACTTTCGTGCAGTTACGAAACGGTCCGAAGCGCACCAAAACATGTGTTTAGGGTCCAATGGGGTGGATCGGGTGCGTTCGTTGCGAACAATTCCGACGCGACTTCGTTGCCCGAACTTTTGCTCTAATTGCACCAGTTCGGCCCCGTTTTGGATTGACTTTCGTGCAGTTACGAAATGGTCCGAAATGCACCAAAACATGTATTTACGGTCGATTGGGGTGATCGGGTTCATTCGTTGCGAAGAATTCCGACGCGACTTCATTGCGCAAACTTTTGCACCAATTGCACCAGTTTGGCACCGTTTTGCACCGACTTTCGTGCACTTACGAAATGGTCCGAAACGCACCAAAACATGAGTTTAGGCTCCACAGGGGTGGATCGGGTCCGTTCGTTGCGAACAATTCCGACGCGACTTCGTTGCCCGAACTTTTGCACTAATTGCACCAGTTCGGCCCCGTTTTGGATCGACTTTCGTGCAGTTACGAAATGGTCCGAAACGCACCAAAACATGTGTTTACGGTCGATTGGGGTGATCGGGTTCGTTCGTTGCGAAGAATTCTGACGCGACTTCATTCCACAAACTTTTGCACCAATTCACCAGTTTAGCACCGTTTTGCACCGACTTTCGTGCAGTTACGAAACTTTTGCACTAATAGCACCAGTTTGTGAAAAATTCCGACGCGATTTCGTCACCCGAACTTTTGCACTAATTGCACCATTTCGGCCCCGTTTTGGATCGACTTTCGTGCAGTTATGAAACGTTCCGAAGCGCACCAAAACATGTGTTTAGGGTCCAATGGGGTGGATCGGGTGCGTTCGTTGCGAACAATTCCGACGCGACTTCGTTGCCCAACTTTTGCACTAATTGCACCAGTTCGGCCCCATTTTGGATCGACTTTCGGGCTGTTACGAAACGGTCCAAAGCGCACCAAAACATGTGTTTAGAGTCGATTGGGGTGGATTGGGTTCGTCGTTGCGAAGATTTCCGACGCGACATCATTCCACAAACTTTTGCACCAATTGCACCAGTTCGGCCCCGTTTTGCACCGACTTTCGTGCAGTTACGAAACTTTTGCACTAATAGCACCAGTTTGCGAAAAATTCCGACGCGACTTCGTTGCCCGATCTTTTGCACTAATTGCACCATTTCGGCCCCGTTTTGCACCGACTTTCGTGCAGTTACGAAGCGGTCCGAAGCGCACCAAAACATGTGTTTAGGGTCCAATGGGGTGGATCGGGTGCGTTCGTTGCGAAAAATTCCGACGCGACTTCGTTGCCCGAGCTTTTGCACTAATTGCACCAGTTCGGCCCCGTTTTGGATCGACTTTCGTGCTGTTATGAAACGGTCCGAAGCGCACCAAAACATGTGTTTAGGGTCGATTGGGGTGGATTGGGTTCGTCGTTGCCAAGATTTCCGACGCGATTTCATTCCACAAACTTTTGCACGAATTGCACCAGTTCGGCCCCGTTTTGCACCGACTTTCGTGCAGTTATGAAACTTTTGCACTAATAGCACCAGTTTGCGAAAAATTCCGACGCGACTTCGTTGCCCGAACTTTTGCACTAATTGCACCATTTCGGCCCCGTTTTGGATCGACTTTCGTGCAGTTACGAAGCGGTCCGAAGCGCACCAAAACATGTGTTTAGGGTCCAATGGGGTGGATCGGGTGCGTTCGTTGCGAAAAATTCCGACGCGACTTCGTTGCCCGAACTTTTGCACTAATTGCACCAGTTCTGCCCCGTTTTGGATCGACTTTCGTGCAGTTACGAAATGGTTCGAAACGCACCAAAACATGTGTTTACGGTCGATTGGGGTGATCGGGTTCGTTCGTTGCGAAGAATTCCGATGCGACTTCATTGCACAAACTTTTGCACCAATTGCACCAGTTTGGCACCGTTTTGCACCGACTTTCGTGCACTTACGAAATGGTCCGAAACGCACCAAAACATGTGTTTAGGGTCCAATGGGGTGGATCGGGTGCGTTCGTTGCGAAAAATTCCGACGCGACTTCGTTGCCCGAACTTTTGCACTAATTGCACAATTTCGGCCCCGTTTTGGATCGACTTTGGTGCAGTTACGAAACGTTCCGAAGCGCACCAAAACATGTGTTTAGGGTCCAATGGGGTGGATCGGGTGCGTTCGTTGCGAACTATTCCGACGCGACTTCGTTGCCCCAACTTTTGAACTAATTGCACCAGTTCGGCCCCGTTTTGGATCGACTTTCGTGCTGTTACGAAACGGTCCGAAGCGCACCAAAACATGTGTTTAGGGTCGATTGGGCTGGATTGGGTTCGTTGTTGCCAAGATTTCCGACGCGATTTCATTCCACAAACTTTTGCACGAATTGCACCAGTTCGGCCCCGTTTTGCACCGACTTTCGTGCAGTTACGAAACTTTTGCACTAATAGCTCCAGTTTGCGAAAAATTCCGACGCGACTTCGTTGCCCGAACTTTTGCACTAATTGCACCATTTCGGCCCCGTTTTGGATCGACTTTCGTGCAGTTATGAAACGTTCCGAAGCGCACCAAAACATGTGTTTAGGGTCCAATGGGGTGGATCGGGTGCGTTCGTTGCGAACAATTCCGACGCGACTTCGTTGCCCAACTTTTGCACTAATTGCACCAGTTCGGCCCCATTTTGGATCGACTTTCGGGCTGTTACGAAACGGTCCAAAGCGCACCAAAACATGTGTTTAGAGTCGATTGGGGTGGATTGGGTTCGTCGTTGCGAAGATTTCCGACGCGACTTCATTCCACAAACTTTTGCACCAATTGCACCAGTTCGGCCCCGTTTTGCACCGACTTTCGTGCAGTTACGAAACTTTTGCACTAATAGCACCAGTTTGCGAAAAATTCCGACGCGACTTCGTTGCCCGATCTTTTGCACTAATTGCACCATTTCGGCCCCGTTTTGCACCGACTTTCGTGCAGTTACGAAGCGGTCCGAAGCGCACCAAAACATGTGTTTAGGGTCCAATGGGGTGGATCGGGTGCGTTCGTTGCGAAAAATTCCGACGCGACTTCGTTGCCCGAGCTTTTGCACTAATTGCACCAGTTCGGCCCCGTTTTGGATCGACTTTCGTGCTGTTATGAAACGGTCCGAAGCGCACCAAAACATGTGTTTAGGGTCGATTGGGGTGGATTGGGTTCGTCGTTGCCAAGATTTCCGACGCGATTTCATTCCACAAACTTTTGCACGAATTGCACCAGTTCGGCCCCGTTTTGCACCGACTTTCGTGCAGTTATGAAACTTTTGCACTAATAGCACCAGTTTGCGAAAAATTCCGACGCGACTTCGTTGCCCGAACTTTTGCACTAATTGCACCATTTCGGCCCCGTTTTGGATCGACTTTCGTGCAGTTACGAAGCGGTCCGAAGCGCACCAAAACATGTGTTTAGGGTCCAATGGGGTGGATCGGGTGCGTTCGTTGCGAAAAATTCCGACGCGACTTCGTTGCCCGAACTTTTGCACTAATTGCACCAGTTCGGCCCCGTTTTGGATCGACTTTCGTGCAGTTACGAAATGGTTCGAAACGCACCAAAACATGTGTTTACGGTCGATTGGGGTGATCGGGTTCGTTCGTTGCGAAGAATTCCGATGCGACTTCATTGCACAAACTTTTGCACCAATTGCACCAGTTTGGCACCGTTTTGCACCGAATTTCGTGCACTTACGAAATGGTCCGAAACGCACCAAAACATGTGTTTAGGGTCCAATGGGGTGGATCGGGTGCGTTCGTTGCGAAAAATTCCGACGCGACTTCGTTGCCCGAACTTTTGCACTAATTGCACAATTTCGGCCCCGTTTTGGATCGACTTTGGTGCAGTTACGAAACGTTCCGAAGCGCACCAAAACATGTGTTTAGGGTCCAATGGGGTGGATCGGGTGCGTTCGTTGCGAACTATTCCGACGCGACTTCGTTGCCCCAACTTTTGAACTAATTGCACCAGTTCGGCCCCGTTTTGGATCGACTTTCGTGCTGTTACGAAACGGTCCGAAGCGCACCAAAACATGTGTTTAGGGTCGATTGGGCTGGATTGGGTTCGTTGTTGCCAAGATTTCCGACGCGATTTCATTCCACAAACTTTTGCACGAATTGCACCAGTTCGGCCCCGTTTTGCACCGACTTTCGTGCAGTTACGAAACTTTTGCACTAATAGCTCCAGTTTGCGAAAAATTCCGACGCGACTTCGTTGCCCGAACTTTTGCACTAATTGCACCATTTCGGCCCCGTTTTGGATCGACTTTCGTGCAGTTACGAAACGGTCCGAAGCGCACCAAAACATGTGTTTAGGGTCCAATGGGGTGGATCGGGTGCGTTCGTTGCGAACAATTCCGACGCGACTTCGTTGCCCGAACTTTTGCTCTAATTGCACCAGTTCGGCCCCGTTTTGGATTGACTTTCGTGCAGTTACGAAATGGTCCGAAATGCACCAAAACATGTGTTTACGGTCGATTGGGGTGATCGGGTTCATTCGTTGCGAAGAATTCCGACGCGACTTCATTGCGCAAACTTTTGCACCAATTGCACCAGTTTGGCACCGTTTTGCACCGACTTTCGTGCACTTACGAAATGGTCCGAAACGCACCAAAACATGAGTTTAGGCTCCACAGGGGTGGATCGGGTCCGTTCGTTGCGAACAATTCCGACGCGACTTCGTTGCCCGAACTTTTGCACTAATTGCACCAGTTCGGCCCCGTTTTGGATCGACTTTCGTGCAGTTACGAAATGGTCCGAAACGCACCAAAACATGTGTTTACGGTCGATTGGGGTGATCGGGTTCGTTCGTTGCGAAGAATTCTGACGCGACTTCATTCCACAAACTTTTGCACCAATTGCACCAGTTTAGCACCGTTTTGCACCGACTTTCGTGCAGTTACGAAACTTTTGCACTAATAGCACCAGTTTGTGAAAAATTCCGACGCGATTTCGTCACCCGAACTTTTGCACTAATTGCACCATTTCGGCCCCGTTTTGGATCGACTTTCGTGCAGTTATGAAACGTTCCGAAGCGCACCAAAACATGTGTTTAGGGTCCAATGGGGTGGATCGGGTGCGTTCGTTGCGAACAATTCCGACGCGACTTCGTTGCCCAACTTTTGCACTAATTGCACCAGTTCGGCCCCATTTTGGATCGACTTTCGGGCTGTGACGAAACGGTCCGAAGCGCACCAAAACATGTGTTTAGAGTCGATTGGGGTGGATTGGGTTCGTCGTTGCGAAGATTTCCGACGCGACTTCATTCCACAAACTTTTGCACCAATTGCACCAGTTCGGCCCCGTTTTGCACCGACTTTCGTGCAGTTACGAAACTTTTGCACTAATAGCACCAGTTTGCGAAAAATTCCGACGCGACTTCGTTGCCCGATCTTTTGCACTAATTGCACCATTTCGGCCCCGTTTTGGATCGACTTTCGTGCAGTTACGAAACGGTCCGAAGCGCACCAAAACATGTGTTTAGGGTCCAATGGGGTGGATCGGGTGTGTTCGTTGCGAACAATTCCGACGCGACTTCGTTGCCCGAACTTTTGCTCTAATTGCACCAGTTCGGCCCCGTTTTGGATTGACTTTCGTGCAGTTACGAAATGGTCCGAAATGCACCAAAACATGTGTTTACGGTCGATTGGGGTGATCGGGTTCATTCGTTGCGAAGAATTCCGACGCGACTTCATTGCACAAACTTTTGCACCAATTGCACCAGTTTGGCACCGTTTTGCACCGACTTTCGTGCACTTACGAAATGGTCCGAAATGCACCAAAACATGAGTTTAGGCTCCACAGGGGTGGATCGGGTCCGTTCGTTGCGAACAATTCCGACGCGACTTCGTTGCCCGAACTTTTGCACTAATTGCACCAGTTCGGCCCCGTTTTGGATCGACTTTCGTGCAGTTACGAAATGGTCCGAAACGCACCAAAACATGTGTTTACGGTCGATTGGGGTGATCGGGTTCGTTCGTTGCGAAGAATTCTGACGCGACTTCATTCCACAAACTTTTGCACGAATTGCACCAGTTCGGCCCCGT
Source organism: Panicum miliaceum (assembly GCA_032594955.1). NCBI lineage: Eukaryota > Viridiplantae > Streptophyta > Magnoliopsida > Poales > Poaceae > Panicum > Panicum miliaceum. Next base: position 29,021,103 of record CM064061.1, read on the forward strand.
TTTGCACCGACTTTCGTGCAGTTACGAAACTTTTGCACTAATAGCTCCAGTTTGCGAAAAATTCCGACGCGACTTCGTTGCCCGAACTTTTGCACTAATTGCACCATTTCGGCCCCGTTTTGGATCGACTTTCGTGCAGTTATGAAACGTTCCGAAGCGCACCAAAACATGTGTTTAGGGTCCAATGGGGTGGATCGGGTGCGTTCGTTGCGAACAATTCCGACGCGACTTCGTTGCCCAACTTTTGCACTAATTGCACCAGTTCGGCCCCATTTTGGATCGACTTTCGGGCTGTTACGAAACGGTCCAAAGCGCACCAAAACATGTGTTTAGAGTCGATTGGGGTGGATTGGGTTCGTCGTTGCGAAGATTTCCGACGCGACTTCATTCCACAAACTTTTGCACCAATTGCACCAGTTCGGCCCCGTTTTGCACCGACTTTCGTGCAGTTACGAAACTTTTGCACTAATAGCACCAGTTTGCGAAAAATTCCGACGCGACTTCGTTGCCCGATCTTTTGCACTAATTGCACCATTTCGGCCCCGTTTTGCACCGACTTTCGTGCAGTTACGAAGCGGTCCGAAGCGCACCAAAACATGTGTTTAGGGTCCAATGGGGTGGATCGGGTGCGTTCGTTGCGAAAAATTCCGACGCGACTTCGTTGCCCGAGCTTTTGCACTAATTGCACCAGTTCGGCCCCGTTTTGGATCGACTTTCGTGCTGTTATGAAACGGTCCGAAGCGCACCAAAACATGTGTTTAGGGTCGATTGGGGTGGATTGGGTTCGTCGTTGCAAAGATTTCCGACGCGATTTCATTCCACAAACTTTTGCACGAATTGCACCAGTTCGGCCCCGTTTTGCACCGACTTTCGTGCAGTTATGAAACTTTTGCACTAATAGCACCAGTTTGCGAAAAATTCCGACGCGACTTCGTTGCCCGAACTTTTGCACTAATTGCACCATTTCGGCCCCGTTTTGGATCGACTTTCGTGCAGTTACGAAGCGGTCCGAAGCGCACCAAAACATGTGTTTAGGGTCCAATGGGGTGGATCGGGTGCGTTCGTTGCGAAAAATTCCGACGCGACTTCGTTGCCCGAACTTTTGCACTAATTGCACCAGTTCGGCCCCGTTTTGGATCGACTTTCGTGCAGTTACGAAATGGTTCGAAACGCACCAAAACATGTGTTTACGGTCGATTGGGGTGATCGGGTTCGTTCGTTGCGAAGAATTCCGATGCGACTTCATTGCACAAACTTTTGCACCAATTGCACCAGTTTGGCACCGTTTTGCACCGACTTTCGTGCACTTACGAAATGGTCCGAAACGCACCAAAACATGTGTTTAGGGTCCAATGGGGTGGATCGGGTGCGTTCGTTGCGAAAAATTCCGACGCGACTTCGTTGCCCGAACTTTTGCACTAATTGCACAATTTCGGCCCCGTTTTGGATCGACTTTGGTGCAGTTACGAAACGTTCCGAAGCGCACCAAAACATGTGTTTAGGGTCCAATGGGGTGGATCGGGTGCGTTCGTTGCGAACTATTCCGACGCGACTTCGTTGCCCCAACTTTTGAACTAATTGCACCAGTTCGGCCCCGTTTTGGATCGACTTTCGTGCTGTTACGAAACGGTCCGAAGCGCACCAAAACATGTGTTTAGGGTCGATTGGGCTGGATTGGGTTCGTTGTTGCCAAGATTTCCGACGCGATTTCATTCCACAAACTTTTGCACGAATTGCACCAGTTCGGCCCCGTTTTGCACCGACTTTCGTGCAGTTACGAAACTTTTGCACTAATAGCTCCAGTTTGCGAAAAATTCCGACGCGACTTCGTTGCCCGAACTTTTGCACTAATTGCACCATTTCGGCCCCGTTTTGGATCGACTTTCGTGCAGTTACGAAACGGTCCGAAGCGCACCAAAACATGTGTTTAGGGTCCAATGGGGTGGATCGGGTGCGTTCGTTGCGAACAATTCCGACGCGACTTCGTTGCCCGAACTTTTGCTCTAATTGCACCAGTTCGGCCCCGTTTTGGATTGACTTTCGTGCAGTTACGAAATGGTCCGAAATGCACCAAAACATGTGTTTACGGTCGATTGGGGTGATCGGGTTCATTCGTTGCGAAGAATTCCGACGCGACTTCATTGCGCAAACTTTTGCACCAATTGCACCAGTTTGGCACCGTTTTGCACCGACTTTCGTGCACTTACGAAATGGTCCGAAACGCACCAAAACATGAGTTTAGGCTCCACAGGGGTGGATCGGGTCCGTTCGTTGCGAACAATTCCGACGCGACTTCGTTGCCCGAACTTTTGCACTAATTGCACCAGTTCGGCCCCGTTTTGGATCGACTTTCGTGCAGTTACGAAATGGTCCGAAACGCACCAAAACATGTGTTTACGGTCGATTGGGGTGATCGGGTTCGTTCGTTGCGAAGAATTCTGACGCGACTTCATTCCACAAACTTTTGCACCAATTGCACCAGTTTAGCACCGTTTTGCACCGACTTTCGTGCAGTTACGAAACTTTTGCACTAATAGCACCAGTTTGTGAAAAATTCCGACGCGATTTCGTCACCCGAACTTTTGCACTAATTGCACCATTTCGGCCCCGTTTTGGATCGACTTTCGTGCAGTTATGAAACGTTCCGAAGCGCACCAAAACATGTGTTTAGGGTCCAATGGGGTGGATCGGGTGCGTTCGTTGCGAACAATTCCGACGCGACTTCGTTGCCCAACTTTTGCACTAATTGCACCAGTTCGGCCCCATTTTGGATCGACTTTCGGGCTGTGACGAAACGGTCCGAAGCGCACCAAAACATGTGTTTAGAGTCGATTGGGGTGGATTGGGTTCGTCGTTGCGAAGATTTCCGACGCGACTTCATTCCACAAACTTTTGCACCAATTGCACCAGTTCGGCCCCGTTTTGCACCGACTTTCGTGCAGTTACGAAACTTTTGCACTAATAGCACCAGTTTGCGAAAAATTCCGACGCGACTTCGTTGCCCGATCTTTTGCACTAATTGCACCATTTCGGCCCCGTTTTGGATCGACTTTCGTGCAGTTACGAAACGGTCCGAAGCGCACCAAAACATGTGTTTAGGGTCCAATGGGGTGGATCGGGTGTGTTCGTTGCGAACAATTCCGACGCGACTTCGTTGCCCGAACTTTTGCTCTAATTGCACCAGTTCGGCCCCGTTTTGGATTGACTTTCGTGCAGTTACGAAATGGTCCGAAATGCACCAAAACATGTGTTTACGGTCGATTGGGGTGATCGGGTTCATTCGTTGCGAAGAATTCCGACGCGACTTCATTGCACAAACTTTTGCACCAATTGCACCAGTTTGGCACCGTTTTGCACCGACTTTCGTGCACTTACGAAATGGTCCGAAATGCACCAAAACATGAGTTTAGGCTCCACAGGGGTGGATCGGGTCCGTTCGTTGCGAACAATTCCGACGCGACTTCGTTGCCCGAACTTTTGCACTAATTGCACCAGTTCGGCCCCGTTTTGGATCGACTTTCGTGCAGTTACGAAATGGTCCGAAACGCACCAAAACATGTGTTTACGGTCGATTGGGGTGATCGGGTTCGTTCGTTGCGAAGAATTCTGACGCGACTTCATTCCACAAACTTTTGCACCAATTGCACTAGTTTAGCACCGTTTTGCACCGACTTTCGTGCAGTTACGAAACTTTTGCACTAATAGCACCAGTTTGTGAAAAATTCCGACGCGATTTCGTCACCCGAACTTTTGCACTAATTGCACCATTTCGGCCCCGTTTTGGATCGACTTTCGTGCAGTTATGAAACGTTCCGAAGCGCACCAAAACATGTGTTTAGGGTCCAATGGGGTGGATCGGGTGCGTTCGTTGCGAACAATTCCGACGCGACTTCGTTGCCCAACTTTTGCACTAATTGCACCAGTTCGGCCCCATTTTGGATCGACTTTCGGGCTGTGACGAAACGGTCCGAAGCGCACCAAAACATGTGTTTAGAGTCGATTGGGGTGGATTGGGTTCGTCGTTGCGAAGATTTCCGACGCGACTTCATTCCACAAACTTTTGCACCAATTGCACCAGTTCGGCCCCGTTTTGCACCGACTTTCGTGCAGTTACGAAACTTTTGCACTAATAGCACCAGTTTGCGAAAAATTCCGACGCGACTTCGTTGCCCGATCTTTTGCACTAATTGCACCATTTCGGCCCCGTTTTGGATCGACTTTCGTGCAGTTACGAAACGGTCCGAAGCGCACCAAAACATGTGTTTAGGGTCGATTGGGGTGGATTGGGTTCGTCGTTGCCAAGATTTCCGACGCGATTTCATTCCACAAACTTTTGCACGAATTGCACCAGTTCGGCCCCGTTTTGCACCGACTTTCGTGCAGTTATGAAACTTTTGCACTAATAGCACCAGTTTGCGAAAAATTCCGACGCGACTTCGTTGCCCGAACTTTTGCACTAATTGCACCATTTCGGCCCCGTTTTGGATCGACTTTCGTGCAGTTACGAAGCGGTCCGAAGCGCACCAAAACATGTGTTTAGGGTCCAATGGGGTGGATCGGGTGCGTTCGTTGCGAAAAATTCCGACGCGACTTCGTTGCCCGAACTTTTGCACTAATTGCACCAGTTCGGCCCCGTTTTGGATCGACTTTCGTGCAGTTACGAAATGGTTCGAAACGCACCAAAACATGTGTTTACGGTCGATTGGGGTGATCGGGTTCGTTCGTTGCGAAGAATTCCGATGCGACTTCATTGCACAAACTTTTGCACCAATTGCACCAGTTTGGCACCGTTTTGCACCGACTTTCGTGCACTTACGAAATGGTCCGAAACGCACCAAAACATGTGTTTAGGGTCCAATGGGGTGGATCGGGTGCGTTCGTTGCGAAAAATTCCGACGCGACTTCGTTGCCCGAACTTTTGCACTAATTGCACAATTTCGGCCCCGTTTTGGATCGACTTTGGTGCAGTTACGAAACGTTCCGAAGCGCACCAAAACATGTGTTTAGGGTCCAATGGGGTGGATCGGGTGCGTTCGTTGCGAACTATTCCGACGCGACTTCGTTGCCCCAACTTTTGAACTAATTGCACCAGTTCGGCCCCGTTTTGGATCGACTTTCGTGCTGTTACGAAACGGTCCGAAGCGCACCAAAACATGTGTTTAGGGTCGATTGGGCTGGATTGGGTTCGTTGTTGCCAAGATTTCCGACGCGATTTCATTCCACAAACTTTTGCACGAATTGCACCAGTTCGGCCCCGTTTTGCACCGACTTTCGTGCAGTTACGAAACTTTTGCACTAATAGCTCCAGTTTGCGAAAAATTCCGACGCGACTTCGTTGCCCGAACTTTTGCACTAATTGCACCATTTCGGCCCCGTTTTGGATCGACTTTCGTGCAGTTACGAAACGGTCCGAAGCGCACCAAAACATGTGTTTAGGGTCCAATGGGGTGGATCGGGTGCGTTCGTTGCGAACAATTCCGACGCGACTTCGTTGCCCGAACTTTTGCTCTAATTGCACCAGTTCGGCCCCGTTTTGGACTGACTTTCGTGCAGTTACGAAATGGTCCGAAATGCACCAAAACATGTGTTTACGGTCGATTGGGGTGATCGGGTTCATTCGTTGCGAAGAATTCCGACGCGACTTCATTGCGCAAACTTTTGCACCAATTGCACCAGTTTGGCACCGTTTTGCACCGACTTTCGTGCACTTACGAAATGGTCCGAAACGCACCAAAACATGAGTTTAGGCTCCACAGGGGTGGATCGGGTCCGTTCGTTGCGAACAATTCCGACGCGACTTCGTTGCCCGAACTTTTGCACTAATTGCACCAGTTCGGCCCCGTTTTGGATCGACTTTCGTGCAGTTACGAAATGGTCCGAAACGCACCAAAACATGTGTTTACGGTCGATTGGGGTGATCGGGTTCGTTCGTTGCGAAGAATTCTGACGCGACTTCATTCCACAAACTTTTGCACCAATTGCACCAGTTTAGCACCGTTTTGCACCGACTTTCGTGCAGTTACGAAACTTTTGCACTAATAGCACCAGTTTGTGAAAAATTCCGACGCGATTTCGTCACCCGAACTTTTGCACTAATTGCACCATTTCGGCCCCGTTTTGGATCGACTTTCGTGCAGTTATGAAACGTTCCGAAGCGCACCAAAACATGTGTTTAGGGTCCAATGGGGTGGATCGGGTGCGTTCGTTGCGAACAATTCCGACGCGACTTCGTTGCCCAACTTTTGCACTAATTGCACCAGTTCGGCCCCATTTTGGATCGACTTTCGGGCTGTGACGAAACGGTCCGAAGCGCACCAAAACATGTGTTTAGAGTCGATTGGGGTGGATTGGGTTCGTCGTTGCGAAGATTTCCGACGCGACTTCATTCCACAAACTTTTGCACCAATTGCACCAGTTCGGCCCCGTTTTGCACCGACTTTCGTGCAGTTACGAAACTTTTGCACTAATAGCACCAGTTTGCGAAAAATTCCGACGCGACTTCGTTGCCCGATCTTTTGCACTAATTGCACCATTTCGGCCCCGTTTTGGATCGACTTTCGTGCAGTTACGAAACGGTCCGAAGCGCACCAAAACATGTGTTTAGGGTCCAATGGGGTGGATCGGGTGTGTTCGTTGCGAACAATTCCGACGCGACTTCGTTGCCCGAACTTTTGCTCTAATTGCACCAGTTCGGCCCCGTTTTGGATTGACTTTCGTGCAGTTACGAAATGGTCCGAAATGCACCAAAACATGTGTTTACGGTCGATTGGGGTGATCGGGTTCATTCGTTGCGAAGAATTCCGACGCGACTTCATTGCACAAACTTTTGCACCAATTGCACCAGTTTGGCACCGTTTTGCACCGACTTTCGTGCACTTACGAAATGGTCCGAAATGCACCAAAACATGAGTTTAGGCTCCACAGGGGTGGATCGGGTCCGTTCGTTGCGAACAATTCCGACGCGACTTCGTTGCCCGAACTTTTGCACTAATTGCACCAGTTCGGCCCCGTTTTGGATCGACTTTCGTGCAGTTACGAAATGGTCCGAAACGCACCAAAACATGTGTTTACGGTCGATTGGGGTGATCGGGTTCGTTCGTTGCGAAGAATTCTGACGCGACTTCATTCCACAAACTTTTGCACCAATTGCACTAGTTTAGCACCGTTTTGCACCGACTTTCGTGCAGTTACGAAACTTTTGCACTAATAGCACCAGTTTGTGAAAAATTCCGACGCGATTTCGTCACCCGAACTTTTGCACTAATTGCACCATTTCGGCCCCGTTTTGGATCGACTTTCGTGCAGTTATGAAACGTTCCGAAGCGCACCAAAACATGTGTTTAGGGTCCAATGGGGTGGATCGGGTGCGTTCGTTGCGAACAATTCCGACGCGACTTCGTTGCCCAACTTTTGCACTAATTGCACCAGTTCGGCCCCATTTTGGATCGACTTTCGGGCTGTTACGAAACGGTCCGAAGCGCACCAAAACATGTGTTTAGAGTCGATTGGGGTGGATTGGGTTCGTCGTTGCGAAGATTTCCGACGCGACTTCATTCCACAAACTTTTGCACCAATTGCACCAGTTCGGCCCCGTTTTGCACCGACTTTCGTGCAGTTACGAAACTTTTGCACTAATAGCACCAGTTTGCGAAAAATTCCGACGCGACTTCGTTGCCCGATCTTTTGCACTAATTGCACCATTTCGGCCCCGTTTTGCACCGACTTTCGTGCACTTACGAAATGGTCCGAAACGCACCAAAACATGTGTTTAGTGATGTGGACATCACCAGAATGGATACACCCACATGTAATAAACACACATGGAAGGTATGGAGGACCAAAGAAGTTGATTGGGGACCAAGCCTAAGTCTTCCCAATGTTCTCCATCAGGCCACCACGTCACTTTTGGTGCAAGGAAAGAAAGAGTCCATGTCCAACACGTTTTGGAGGCTGGATTCGGACTGCAGAACAGCACCAACTTGTGACGGACACCACGGTCGCATACGGACTCGGATAGAGACGTTCAAGTACTTCGTGGAAAGCTTATGAAATCTAGTTTCATATGGATCCGGACTCAAGTCCATATCTCTCGTGATTCGTCCGCAATGACCAAAGTACTACCGACTGGTTTTCTGTCTAAAGGTGCTGCGACATCTTAATTTGGCCCGATGGGCTTTGTATCAAGTCGGGTCCATTAGGGACGCATCCTAGGGTTGGAGTGCGACTCAAACACCCTCTTGGTCGTCCTCCTAGGTATTAATAAGGGTTAGAGCCGCCATGAACAGATTGGGGGTTTTTGTTTTGTTGAAAGTTTAGCCATTGCTACTTCCTTGTAGACGCGTGTGTCGACTAGACCATCCGTTCTACTCGATTCGGAACCCCACCTTGTTGATTCCAGATTGGTTATTATCTCCATATTTGCAATTGAGTTGCTTGTTCTACTTGTTCTTGCTGGTTCTTCGATTGCTTGCAGGACAGGTGCCCTAGTGGCCGGGTGTCGCGCTCCACAAGATCGCGGCAGCCATTGGAGGTGGTGTATCGGTTGCTAAGGTGCAGCGTCCTTGGAAGGCTGTAGTCGGGCCGTGAACGTCGCCTCCAGCTCAAATCGAGTTATCCCCCGCCTCTCATCGAAAGATCGGGAACAAACCCTAGCGGGTTCACATCAGTTGGTAATCAGAGCAAGGTTTATCGGTGAGAGACTTATCTTTGCTATTTTTTTTCCTATAGTCCAGAAAAACCAAAAAAAAAGGTAGATTAGTTTGCCGGCAATCCTATAAACCCTTTGAGCCTTTGCTGGTACTACTTAGTTAGGGCTTGTTGAGTTTTCGGTTGCATCGGTTGCGTCGTGTTGCTGGTCTTAGTTTAGTCCTTTAGAGTTTCGAGTTCTTGTCACCTCTTTTTGTCTCGGAGTTTCAATTCATCAGTGGAAGAAAACTTTCATTATTTCTGTGTCCGGTCTCCGATTTGCGAGTTTTAGTACAATCTGGAAAGCGTAACTCGTGATCTTTCCAACGGATCTGACCTGGGTCACAAACTCCATCTAAGTGCTCCAGAATCGACTTGGAGATTTGTGCGTCTGGCTGCGTGAAACAAGTTTCGTCAATCTGAGTTGGTAGCAGCTATATGCAGTAATCCTGTTGCGTTGTTTGTCAAACAAAGGATTTTAGTCCTCTACAAAAAAAAGAAGAAGAAGAAAAGAAAACAAAGTGAAAAAAACAGAAAAGAAAAGAAAAGAAACGAAAAAGAAGAAAGGGGCTGATCCATCTTTTGTGTTCCTGCTGTTTCGGTTGGTGCTTTGTGACTTCATTTGTGTCCAGGCTCGCGCCTCTAGTACGGTCTATGCTAGGACCAGCACAGTATCACCGTTGAACAATTATTCAGCTTGCTTTTCTGACTAACGTGGTGCTAGTATTTTCCCTTGATCAGCCCACCTACAGCTCCACATACTCGACTATAGCTTGACAGTTTTCTGTTGCTAAGGCACCGATACACTTCTTTCAAGGTGCTTGACTTGTTGGTTGCCGACTCATCCTGTTTTGCTTGGTAAGAACTGGTAAGAGCTCGTATTAAACAAGTTGAGTTTGAGAGAATTACAACCGACACATTCTAGTAGTTGACAGGAGGATACATATTATTTTTGTGTTCTTGTTTTCTACTGATCATGGCAGGTGATACAGTGATTTTTGAGCGGAGCAAACAACAACAAAATATTCTGGACATTATTCAATGCTTGCCTTTATATCCTGGTGAGTTTGATCCTAAAGCTTACATTGATTGGGAGCTAAAAGTAGATAATGAATTTGATGAGCATGACCTGTCGGAGAAACAAATGATTTATATTGCCTCTAATATTTTAACAGAAAATGCTTTGCTAGAATGGAAATATATTTGTAGGCATAACATTATTCCGCAAACTTGGAAAGAATTCAAAATACATTTTAGAGATGCCTATATTCCTGCATATTATGTTGATCATTTGCTTACCAAACTAGAGAAATTAAAACAGGGTAGTAGGACTGTGAAATAATACTACCATGATTTTAAAATTTGTATCATGTTTGGTGGATTGGATGAATGCATGGAAGATGTTATGAATAGGTTCATGAGAGGGATCAATTCTGAAATTCAAAACTTGTTAATTGGCAAGTCCTATTGCTATATCGGTCAATTGTTTTGTCTTGCTCTCCATGCTGAAAAAGAAATTCTTTCATTTGTGAATACTTGCAAGAATGATGTGACTCATAGTGTCCAAACTTTGTCCACTCTACATGCTAACAAAGAGCAACGAATAGTGGAACCTGCTGCTGATTCAACTTTTTCACAAGATAAATTACTTGTTGTTTCTTATGATAAAGAGGACTTGTGTGCTAATACTTCTTTTACTCATATACCAGAATTAATGAATAAGTGTGATATTTTTGGTTTGGAACCATACGAATGTGCTGTAGATAATCCTTCTCATCCTATTACTTGTGTACAAGATGAACTGAAATTGTTGTCTTCTTTAAATACTTTGGGTTATATTGAATTTAATATTCTGTGTAATCTAAATTGTCTAAAAGAGAAGGTTCAATTAGATTCTAATTTGCCAAGTTTAAATCATTGTTCGCTTCATGCAATTGGAAAAAATGACATCAAAGGAGAATATTTGGTGCATAAAGTGTATATCTGTTCTAATCTAAAATATCCTTTTGGGCTACAATACCATGAGCAAATAGGGGGCTGCATTAACACTAATAATATCTTGCAAAGTTTTTCTAGTTTTTCTCTTATGCAACAGGATCAGCCTGAAGAACGGGAGCATTGTTTGTTGTGCCCATGCAGCATAGTCGTCGCTCCATGTTCCAACAACAAAGCAAGCACCTTTGAATTCCGTTGGAGCAAGTCGAGGACGACTTGCAGCCAAGAAGGGGAGAATGATGTGGACATCACCAGAATGGATACACCCACATGTAATAAACACACATGGAAGGTATGGAGGACCAAAGAAGTTGATTGGGGACCAAGCCTAAGTCTTCCCAATGTTCTCCATCAGGCCACCACGTCACTTTTGGTGCAAGGAAAGAAAGAGTCCATGTCCAACACGTTTTGGAGGCTGGATTCGGACTGCAGAACAGCACCAACTTGTGACGGACACCACGGTCGCATACGGACTCGGATAGAGACGTTCAAGTACTTCGTGGAAAGCTTATGAAATCTAGTTTCATATGGATCCGGACTCAAGTCCATATCTCTCGTGATTCGTCCGCAATGACCAAAGTACTACCGACTGGTTTTCTGTCTAAAGGTGCTGCGACATCTTAATTTGGCCCGATGGGCTTTGTATCAAGTCGGGTCCATTAGGGACGCATCCTAGGGTTGGAGTGCGACTCAAACACCCTCTTGGTCGTCCTCCTAGGTATTAATAAGGGTTAGAGCCGCCATGAACAGATTGGGGGTTTTTGTTTTGTTGAAAGTTTAGCCATTGCTACTTCCTTGTAGACGCGTGTGTCGACTAGACCATCCGTTCTACTCGATTCGGAACCCCACCTTGTTGATTCCAGATTGGTTATTATCTCCATATTTGCAATTGAGTTGCTTGTTCTACTTGTTCTTGCTGGTTCTTCGATTGCTTGCAGGACAGGTGCCCTAGTGGCCGGGTGTCGCGCTCCACAAGATCGCGGCAGCCATTGGAGGTGGTGTATCGGTTGTTAAGGCGCAGCGTCCTTGGAAGGCTGTAGTCGGGCCGTGAACGTCGCCTCCATCTCAAATCGAGTTATCCCCCGCCTCTCATCGAAAGATCGGGAACAAACCCTAGCGGGTTCACATCATTTAGGGTCCAATGGGGTGGATCGGGTGCGTTCGTTGCGAAAAACTCCGACGCGACTTCGTTGCCCGAGCTTTTGCACTAATTGCACCAGTTCGGCCCCGTTTTGGATCGACTTTCGTGCTGTTATGAAACGGTCCGAAGCGCACCAAAACATGTGTTTAGGGTCGATTGGGGTGGATTGGGTTCGTCGTTGCCAAGATTTCCGACGCGATTTCATTCCACAAACTTTTGCACGAATTGCACCAGTTCGGCCCCGTTTTGCACCGACTTTCGTGCAGTTACGAAACTTTTGCACTAATAGCACCAGTTTGCGAAAAATTCCGACGCGACTTCGTTGCCCGAACTTTTGCACTAATTGCACCATTTCGGCCCCGTTTTGGATCGACTTTCGTGCAGTTACGAAGCGGTCCGAAGCGCACCAAAACATGTGTTTAGGGTCCAATGGGGTGGATCGGGTGCGTTCGTTGCGAAAAATTCCGACGCGACTTCGTTGCCCGAACTTTTGCACTAATTGCACCAGTTCGGCCCCGTTTTGGATCGACTTTCGTGCAGTTACGAAATGGTTCGAAACGCACCAAAACATGTGTTTACGGTCGATTGGGGTGATCGGGTTCGTTCGTTGCGAAGAATTCCGACGCGACTTCATTGCACAAACTTTTGCACCAATTGCACCAGTTTGGCACCGTTTTGCACCGACTTTCGTGCACTTACGAAATGGTCTGAAACGCACCAAAACATGTGTTTAGGGTCCAATGGGGTGGATCGGGTGCGTTCGTTGCGAAAAATTCCGACGCGACTTCGTTGCCCGAACTTTTGCACTAATTGCACAATTTCGGCCCCGTTTTGGATCGACTTTGGTGCAGTTACGAAACGTTCCGAAGCGCACCAAAACATGTGTTTAGGGTCCAATGGGGTGGATCGGGTGCGTTCGTTGCAAACTATTCCGACGCGACTTCGTTGCCCCAACTTTTGAACTAATTGCACCAGTTCGGCCCCGTTTTCGATCGACTTTCGTGCTGTTACGAAACGGTCCGAAGCGCACCAAAACATGTGTTTAGGGTCGATTGGGGTGGATTGGGTTCATCGTTGTGAAGATTTCCGACGCGACTTCATTCCACAAACTTTTGCACGAATTGCACCAGTTCAGCCCCGTTTTGCACCGACTTTCGTGCAGTTATGAAACTTTTGCACTAATAGCACCAGTTTGCGAAAAATTCTGACGCGACTTCGTTGCCCGAACTTTTGCACTAATTTCACCATTTCGGCCCTGTTTTGGATCGACTTTCGTGCAGTTATGAAACGGTCCGAAGCACACCAAAACATGTATTTAGGGTCCAATGGGGTGGATCGGGTGCGTTCGTTGCGAACAATTCCGACGCGACTTCGTTGCCCGAACTTTTGCACTAATTGCTCCAGTTCGGCCCCGTTTTGGATCGACTTTCGTGCAGTTACGAAACGGTCCGAAACGCATGAAAACATGTGTTTACGGTCAATTGGGGGTGGATTCGGTGCGTTCGTTGCGAAGAATTTTGACGCGACTTCATTGCACGAACTTTTGCACCAATTGCACCAGTTCGGCCCCGTTTTGGATCGACTTTCGTGCAGTTACGAAACGGTCCGAAGCGCACCAAAACATGTGTTTACGGTCCAATGGGGTGGATCGGGTGCGTTCGTTGCGAACTATTCCGACGCGACTTCGTTGCCCCAACTTTTGAACTAATTGCACCAGTTCGGCCCCGTTTTGGATCGACTTTCGTGCTGTTACGAAACGGTCCGAAGCGCACCAAAACATGTGTTTAGGGTCGATTGGGCTGGATTGGGTTCGTTGTTGCCAAGATTTCCGACGCGATTTCATTCCACAAACTTTTGCACGAATTGCACCAGTTCGGCCCCGTTTTGCACCGACTTTCGTGCAGTTACGAAACTTTTGCACTAATAGCTCCAGTTAGCGAAAAATTCCGACGCGACTTCGTTGCCCGAACTTTTGCACTAATTGCACCATTTCGGCCCCGTTTTGGATCGACTTTCGTGCAGTTACGAAACGGTCCGAAGCGCACCAAAACATGTGTTTAGGGTCCAATGGGGTGGATCGGGTGCGTTCGTTGCGAACAATTTCGACGCGACTTCGTTGCCCGAACTTTTGCTCTAATTGCACCAGTTCGGCCCCGTTTTGGATTGACTTTCGTGCAGTTACGAAATGGTCCGAAATGCACCAAAACATGTGTTTACGGTCGATTGGGGTGATCGGGTTCATTCGTTGCGAAGAATTCCGACGCGACTTCATTGCACAAACTTTTGCACCAATTGCACCAGTTTGGCACCGTTTTCCACCGACTTTCGTGCACTTACGAAATGGTCCGAAACGCACCAAAACATGAGTTTAGGCTCCACAGGGGTGGATCGGGTCCGTTCGTTGCGAACAATTCCGACGCGACTTCGTTGCCCGAACTTTTGCACTAATTGCACCAGTTCGGCCCCGTTTTGGATCGACTTTCGTGCAGTTACGAAATGGTCCGAAACGCACCAAAACATGTGTTTACGGTCGATTGGGGTGATCGGGTTCGTTCATTGCGAAGAATTCTGACGCGACTTCATTCCACAAACTTTTGCACCAATTGCACCAGTTTAGCACCGTTTTGCACCGACTTTCGTGCAGTTACGAAACTTTTGCACTAATAGCACCAGTTTGTGAAAAATTCCGACGCGATTTCGTCACCCGAACTTTTGCACTAATTGCACCATTTCGGCCCCGTTTTGGATCGACTTTCGTGCAGTTATGAAACGTTCCGAAGCGCACCAAAACATGTGTTTAGGGTCCAATGGGGTGGATCGGGTGCGTTCGTTGCGAACAATTCCGACGCGACTTCGTTGCCCAACTTTTGCACTAATTGCACCAGTTCGGCCCCATTTTGGATCGACTTTCGGGCTGTTACGAAACGGTCCGAAGCGCACCAAAACATGTGTTTAGAGTCGATTGGGGTGGATTGGGTTCGTCGTTGCGAAGATTTCCGACGCGACTTCATTCCACAAACTTTTGCACCAATTGCACCAGTTCGGCCCCGTTTTGCACCGACTTTCGTGCAGTTACGAAACTTTTGCACTAATAGCACCAGTTTGCGAAAAATTCCGACGCGACTTCGTTGCCCGATCTTTTGCACTAATTGCACCATTTCGGCCCCGTTTTGCACCGACTTTCGTGCACTTACGAAATGGTCCGAAACGCACCAAAACATGTGTTTAGGGTCCAATGGGGTGGATCGGGTGCGTTCGTTGCGAAAAATTCCGACGCGACTTCGTTGCCCGAGCTTTTGCACTAATTGCACAATTTGGGCCCCGTTTTGGATCGACTTTGGTGCAGTTACGAAACGTTCCGAAGCGCACCAAAACATGTGTTTAGGGTCCAATGGGGTGGATCGGGTGCGTTCGTTGCGAACTATTCCGACGCGACTTCGTTGCCACAACTTTTGAACTAATTGCACCAGTTCGGCCCCGTTTTCGATCGACTTTCGTGCTGTTACGAAACGGTCCGAAGCGCACCAAAACATGTGTTTAGGGTCGATTGGGGTGGATTGGGTTCGTCGTTGTGAAGATTTCCGACGCGACTTCATTCCACAAACTTTTGCACGAATTGCACCAGTTCAGCCCCGTTTTGCACCGACTTTCGTGCAGTTATGAAACTTTTGCACTAATAGCACCAGTTTGCGAAAAATTCTGACGCGACTTCGTTGCCCGAACTTTTGCACTAATTGCACCATTTCGGCCCCGTTTTGGATCGACTTCGTGCAGTTACGAAACGGTCCGAAGCACACCAAAACATGTATTTAGGGTCCAATGGGGTGGATCGGGTGCGTTCGTTGCGAATAATTCTGACGCGACTTCGTTGCCCGAACTTTTGCACTAATTGCACCAGTTCGGCCCCGTTTTGGATCGACTTTCGTGCAGTTACGAAACGGTCCGAAACGCATCAAAACATGTGTTTACGGTCAATTGGGGGTGGATTGGGTGCGTTCGTTGTGAAGAATTTTGACGCGACTTCATTGCACGAACTTTTGCACCAATTGCACCAGTTCGGCCCCGTTTTGGATCGACTTTCGTGCAGTTATGAAACGGTCCGAAGCGCACCAAAACATGTGTTTAGGGTCCAATGGGGTGGATCGGGTGCGTTCGTTGCGAACTATTCCGACGCGCCTTCGTTGCCCCAACTTTTGAACTAATTGCACCAGTTCGGCCCCGTTTTGGATCGACTTTCGTGCTGTTACGAAACGGTCCGAAGCGCACCAAAACATGTGTTTAGGGTCGATTGGGGTGGATTGGGTTCGTCGTTGCCAAGATTTCCGACGCGATTTCATTCCACAAACTTTTGCACGAATTGCACCAGTTCGGCCCCGTTTTGCACCGACTTTCGTGTAGTTACGAAACTTTTGCACTAATAGCACCAGTTTGCGAAAAATTCCGATGCGACTTCGTTGCCCGAACTTTTGCACTAATTGCACCATTTCGGCCCCGTTTTGGATCGACTTTCGTGCAGTTACGAAACGGTCCGAAGCGCAGCAAAACATGTGTTTAGGGTCCAATGGGGTGGATCGGGTGCGTTCGTTGCGAACAATTCCGACGCGACTTCGTTGCCCGAACTTTTGCACTAATTGCACCAGTTCGGCCCCGTTTTGGATCGACTTTCGTGCAGTTACAAAATGGTTCAAAACGCACCAAAACATGTGTTTACGGTCGATTGGGGTGATCGGGTTCGTTCGTTGCGAAGAATTTTGACGCGACTTCATTGCACGAACTTTTGCACCAATTGCACCAGTTCGGCCCCGTTTTGGATCGACTTTCGTGCAGTTACGAAACGGTCCGAAGCGCACCAAAACATGTGTTTAGGGTCCAATGGGGTGGATCGGGTGCGTTCGTTGCGAACTATTCCGACGCGACTTCGTTGCCCCAACTTTTGAACTAATTGCACCAGTTCGGCCCCGTTTTGGATCGACTTTCGTGCAGTTACGAAACGGTCCGAAGCGCACCAAAACATGTGTTTAGGGTCGATTGGGGTGGATTGGGTTCGTCGTTGCCAAGATTTCCGACGCGATTTCATTCCACAAACTTTTGCACGAATTGCACCAGTTCGGCCCCGTTTTGCACCGACTTTCGTGCAGTTACGAAACTTTTGCACTAATAGCTCCAGTTAGCGAAAAATTCCGACGCGACTTCGTTGCCCGAACTTTTGCACTAATTGCACCATTTCGGCCCCGTTTTGGGTCGACTTTCATGCAGTTACGAAACGTTCCGAAGCGCACCAAAACATGTGTTTAGGGTCCAATGGGGTGGATCGGGTGCGTTCGTTGCGAAAAATTCCGACGCGACTTCGTTGCTCGAACTTTTGCACTAATTGCACCAGTTCGGCCCCGTTTTGGATCGACTTTCGTG
This sequence comes from Panicum miliaceum, assembly GCA_032594955.1. Classification (NCBI taxonomy): domain Eukaryota; kingdom Viridiplantae; phylum Streptophyta; class Magnoliopsida; order Poales; family Poaceae; genus Panicum; species Panicum miliaceum. The sequence continues at coordinate 29,038,333 of CM064061.1, forward strand.
CAGTTACGAAATGGTTCGAAACGCACCAAAACATGTGTTTACGGTCGATTGGGGTGATCGGGTTCGTTCGTTGCGAAGAATTCCGACGCGACTTCATTGCACAAACTTTTGCACCAATTGCACCAGTTTAGCACCGTTTTGCACCGACTTTCGTGCACTTACGAAATGGTCCGAAACGCACCAAAACATGAGTTTAGGCTCCACAGGGGTGGATCGGGTCCGTTCGTTGCGAACAATTCCGACGCGACTTCGTTGCCCGAACTTTTGCACTAATTGCACCAGTTCGGCCCCGTTTTGGATCGACTTTCGTGCAGTTACGAAATGGTCCGAAACGCACCAAAACATGTGTTTACGGTCGATTGGGGTGATCGGGTTCGTTCGTTGCGAAGAATTCTGACGCGACTTCATTCCACAAACTTTTGCACCAATTGCACCAGTTTAGCACCGTTTTGCACCGACTTTCGTGCAGTTACGAAACTTTTGCACTAATAGCACCAGTTTGTGAAAAATTCCGACGCGATTTCGTCACCCGAACTTTTGCACTAATTGCACCATTTCGGCCCCATTTTGGATCGACTTTCGTGCAGTTACGAAACGTTCCGAAGCGCACCAAAACATGTGATTAGGGTCCAATGGGGTGGATCGGGTGCGTTCGTTGCGAACAATTCCGACGCGACTTCGTTGCCCGAACTTTTGAACTAATTGCACCAGTTCGGCCCCGTTTTCGATCGACTTTCGTGCTGTTACGAAACGGTCCGAAGCGCACCAAAACATGTGTTTAGGGTCGATTGGGGTGGATTGGGTTCGTCGTTGTGAAGATTTCCGACGCGACTTCATTCCACAAACTTTTGCACGAATTGCACCAGTTCGGCCCCATTTTGCACCGACTTTCGTGCAGTTACGAAACTTTTGCACTAATAGCTCCAGTTTGCGAAAAATTCCGACACGACTTCGTTGCCCGAACTTTTGCACTAATTGCACCATTTCGGCCCCGTTTTGGATCAACTTTCGTGCAGTTACGAAACGGTCCGAAGCGCACCAAAACATGTGTTTAGGGTCCAATGGGGTGGATCGGGTGCGTTCGTTGCGAACAATTCCGACGCGACTTCGTTGCCCGAACTTTTGCACTAATTGCACCAGTTCGGCCCCATTTTGGATCGACTTTCGTGCAGTTACGAAACGGTCCGAAACGCATGAAAACATGTGTTTACGGTCAATTGGGGTGGATTGGGTGCGTTCGTTGCGAAGAATTTTGACGCGACTTCATTGCACGAACTTTTGCACCAATTGCACCAGTTCGGCCCCGTTTTGGATCGACTTTCGTACAGTTATGAAACTTTTGCACTAATAGCACCAGTTTGCGAAAAATTCCGACGCGACTTCGTTGCCCGAACTTTTGCACTAATTGCACCATTTCGGCCCCGTTTTGGATCGACTTTCGTGCAGTTACAAAACGGTCCGAAGCACACCAAAACATGTATTTAGGGTCCAATGGGGTGGATCGGGTGCGTTCGTTGCGAACAATTCCGACGCGACTTCGTTGCCCGAACTTTTGCACTAATTGCACCAGTTCGGCCCCATTTTGGATCGACTTTCGTGCAGTTACGAAACGGTCCGAAACGCATGAAAACATGTGTTTACGGTCAATTGGGGTGGATTGGGTGCGTTCGTTGCGAAGAATTTTGACGCGACTTCATTGCACGAACTTTTGCACCAATTGCACCAGTTCGGCCCCGTTTTGGATCGACTTTCGTGCAGTTATGAAACGGTCCGAAGCGCACCAAAACATGTGTTTAGGGTCCAATGGGGTGGATCGGGTGCGTTCGTTGCGAACTATTCCGACGCGACTTCGTTGCCCCAACTTTTGAACTAATTGCACCAGTTCGGCCCCGTTTTGGATCGACTTTCGTGCTGTTACGAAACGGTCCGAAGCGCACCAAAACATGTGTTTAGGGTCGATTGGGGTGGATTGGGTTCGTCGTTGCCAAGATTTCCGACGCGATTTCATTCCACAAACTTTTGCACGAATTGCACCAGTTCGGCCCCGTTTTGCACCGACTTTCGTGCAGTTACGAAACTTTTGCACTAATAGCACCAGTTTGCGAAAAATTCCGACGCGACTTCGTTGCCCGAACTTTTGCACTAATTGCACCATTTCGGCCCCGTTTTGGATCGACTTTCGTGAAGTTACGAAACGGTCCGAAGCGCACCAAAACATGTGTTTAGGGTCCAATGGGGTGGATCGGGTGCGTTCGTTGCGAACAATTCTAACGCGACTTCGTTGCCCGAACTTTTGCACTAATTGCACCAGTTCGGCCCCATTTTTGATCGACTTTCGTGCAGTTACGAAATGGTTCGAAACGCACCAAAACATGTGTTTACGGTCGATTGGGGTGATCGGGTTCGTTCGTTGCGAAGAATTCCGACGCGACTTCATTGCACAAACTTTTGCACCAATTGCACCAGTTTGGCACCGTTTTGCACCGACTCTCGTGCACTTACGAAATGGTCCGAAACGCACCAAAACATGTGTTTAGGGTCCAATGGGGTGGATCGGGTGCGTTCGTTGCGAAAAATTCCGACGCGACTTCGTTGCCCGAACTTTTGCACTAATTGCACAATTTCGGCCCCGTTTTGGATCGACTTTGGTGCACTTACGAAACGTTCCGAAGCGCACCAAAACATGTGTTTAGGGTCCAATGGGGTGGATCGGGTGCGTTCGTTGCGAACTATTCCGACGCGACTTCGTTGCCCCAACTTTTGAACTAATTGCACCAGTTCGGCCCCGTTTTCGATCGACTTTCGTGCTGTTACGAAACGGTCCGAAGCGCACCAAAACATGTGTTTAGGGTCGATTGGGGTGGATTGGGTTCGTCGTTGTGAAGATTTCCGACGCGACTTCATTCCACAAACTTTTGCACGAATTGCACCAGTTCAGCCCCGTTTTGCACCGACTTTCGTGCAGTTATGAAACTTTTGCACTAATAGCACGAGTTTGCGAAAAATTCTGACGCGACTTCGTTGCCCGAACTTTTGCACTAATTGCACCATTTCGGCCCCGTTTTGGATCGACTTCGTGCAGTTACGAAACGGTCCGAAGCACACCAAAACATGTATTTAGGGTCCAACGGGGTGGATCGGGTGCGTTCGTTGCGAACAATTCCGACGCGACTTCGTTGCCCGAACTTTTGCACTAATTGCACCAGTTCGGCCCCGTTTTGGATCGACTTTCGTGCAGTTACGAAATGGTTCGAAACGCACCAAAACATGTGTTTACGGTCGATTGGGGTGATCGGGTTCATTCGTTGCGAAGAATTCCGACGCGACTTCATTGCACAAACTTTTGCACCAATTGCACCAGTTTGGCACCGTTTTGCACCGACTCTCGTGCACTTACGAAATGGTCCGAAACGCACCAAAACATGAGTTTAGGCTCCACAGGGGTGGCTCGGGTGCGTTCGTTGCGAACAATTCCGACGCGACTTCGTTGCCCGAACTTTTGCACTAATTGCACCAGTTCGGCCCCGTTTTGGATCGACTTTCGTGCAGTTACGAAACGGTCCGAAACGCATGAAAACATGTGTTTACGGTCAATTGGGGGTGGATTGGGTGCGTTCGTTGCGAAGAATTTTGACGCGACTTCATTGCACGAACTTTTGCACCAATTGCACCAGTTCGGCCCCGTTTTGGATCGACTTTCGTGCAGTTACGAAACGGTCCGAAGCGCACCAAAATATGTGTTTAGGGTCCAATGGGGTGGATCGTGTGCGTTCGTTGCGAACTATTCCGACGCGACTTCGTTGCCCCAACTTTTGAACTAATTGCACCAGTTCGGCCCCGTTTTGGATCGACTTTCGTGCTGTTATGAAACGGTCCGAAGCGCACCAAAACATGTGTTTAGGGTCGATTGGGGTGGATTGGGTTCGTTGTTGCCAAGATTTCTGACGCGATTTCATTCCACAAACTTTTGCACGAATTGCACCAGTTCGGCCCCGTTTTGCACCGACTTTCGTGCAGTTACGAAACTTTTGCACTAATAGCTCCAGTTTGCGAAAAATTCCGACGCGACTTCGTTGCCCGAACTTTTGCACTAATTGCACCATTTCGGCCCCGTTTTGGATCGACTTTCGTGCAGTTACGAAACGGTCCGAAGCGCACCAAAACATGTGTTTAGGGTCCAATGGGGTGGATCGGGTGCGTTCATTGCGAACAATTCCGACGCGACATCGTTGCCCGAACTTTTGCTCTAATTACACCAGTTCGGCTCCGTTTTGGATCGACTTTCGTGCAGTTACGAAATGGTCCGAAATGCACCAAAACATGTGTTTACGGTCGATTGGGGTGATCGGGTTCATTCGTTGCGAAGAATTCCGACGCGACTTCATTGCACAAACTTTTGCACCAATTGCACCAGTTTGGCACCGTTTTGCACCGACTTTCGTGCACTTACGAAATGGTCCGAAACGCACCAAAACTTGAGTTTAGGCTCCACAGGGGTGGATCGGGTCCGTTCGTTGCGAACAATTCCGACGCGACTTCGTTGCCCGAACTTTTGCACTAATTGCACCAGTTTGGCCCCGTTTTGGATCGACTTTCGTGCAGTTACGAAACGGTCCGAAACGCATCAAAACATGTGTTTACGGTCAATTGGGGGTGGATTGGGTGCGTTCGTTGCGAAGAATTCTGACGCGACTTCATTCCACGAACTTTTGCACCAATTGCACCAGTTTAGCACCGTTTTGCACCGACTTTCGTGCAGTTACGAAACTTTTGCACTAATAGCACCAGTTTGTGAAAAATTCCGACGCGATTTCGTCACCCGAACTTTTGCACTAATTGCACCATTTCGGCCCCGTTTTGGATCGACTTTCGTGCAGTTACGAAATGTTCCGAAGCGCACCAAAACATGTGTTTAGGGTCCAATGGGGTGGATCGGGTGCGTTCGTTGCGAACAATTCCGACGTGACTTCGTTGCCCAACTTTTGCACTAATTGCACCAGTTCGGCCCCATTTTGGATCGACTTTCGGGCTGTTACGAAACGGTCCGAAGCGCACCAAAACATGTGTTTAGAGTCGATTGGGGTGGATTGGGTTCGTCGTTGCGAAGATTTCCGACGCGACTTCATTCCACAAACTTTTGCACAAATTGCACCAGTTCGGCCCCGTTTTGCACCGACTTTCGTGCAGTTACGAAACTTTTGCACTAATAGCACCAGTTTGCGAAAAATTTCGACGCGACTTCGTTGCCCGAACTTTTGCACTAATTGCACCATTTCGGCCCCGTTTTGCACCGACTTTCGTGCACTTACGAAATGGTCCGAAACGCACCAAAACATGTGTTTAGGGTCCAATGGGGTGGATCGGGTGCGTTCGTTGCGAAAAATTCCGACGCGACTTCGTTGCCCGAACTTTTGCACTAATTGCACAATTTCAGCCACGTTTTGGATCGACTTTCGTGCAGTTACGAAACGTTCCGAAGCGCACCAAAACATGTGTTTAGGGTCCAATGGGGTGGATCGGGTGCGTTCGTTGCGAACAATTTCGTTGCGACTTCGTTGCCCGAACTTTTGAACTAATTGCACCAGTTCGAACCCGTTTTCGATCGACTTTCGTGCTGTTACGAAACGGTCCGAAGCGCACCAAAACATGTGTTTAGGGTCGATTGGGGTGGATTGGGTTCGTCGTTGTGAAGATTTCTGACGCGACTTCATTCCACAAACTTTTGCACGAATTGCACCAGTTCAGCCCCGTTTTGCACCGACTTTCGTGCAGTTATGAAACTTTTGCACTAATAGCACCAGTTTGCGAAAAATTCCGACGCGACTTCGTTGCCCGAACTTTTGCACTAATTGCACCATTTCGGCCCTGTTTTGGATCGACTTTCGTGCAGTTACGAAACGGTCCGAAGCGCACCAAAACATGTGTTTAGGGTCCAATGGGGTGGATCGGGTGCGTTCGTTGCGAACAATTCCGACGCGACTTCGTTGCCCGAACTTTTGCACTAATTGCACCAGTTCGGCCCCGTTTTGGATCGACATTCGTGCAGTTACGAAATGGTTCGAAACGCACCAAAACATGTGTTTACGGTCGATTGGGGTGATCGGGTTCGTTCGTTGCGAAGAATTCCGACGCGACTTCATTGCACAAACTTTTGCACCAATTGCACCAGTTTGGCACCGTTTTGCACCGACTTTCGTGCACTTACGAAATGGTCCGAAACGCACCAAAACATGTGTTTAGGGTCCAATGGGGTGGATCGGGTGCGTTCGTTGCGAAAAATTCCGACGCGACTTCGTTGCCCGAACTTTTGCACTAATTGCACCAGTTCGGCCCCGTTTTGGATCGACTTTCGTGCAGTTATGAAACGGTCCGAAACGCATCAAAACATGTGTTTACGGTCAATTGGGGGTGGATTGGGTGCGTTCGTTGCAAAGAATTTTGACGCGACTTCATTGCACGAACTTTTGCACCAATTGCACCAGTTCGGCCCCGTTTTGGATCGACTTTCGTGCAGTTACGAAACGGTCCAAAGCGCACCAAAACATGTGTTTAGGGTCCAATGGGGTGGATCGGGTGCGTTCGTTGCGAACTATTCCGACGCGACTTCGTTGCCCCAACTTTTGAACTAATTGCACCAGTTCGGCCCCGTTTTGGATCGACTTTCGTGCTGTTACGAAACGGTCCGAAGCGCACTAAAATATGTGTTTAGGGTCGATTGGGGTGGATTCGGTTCGTCGTTGCCAAGATTTTCGACGCGATTTCATTCCACAAACTTTTGCACGAATTGCACCAGTTCGGCCCCGTTTTGCACCGACTTTCGTGCAGTTACGAAACTTTTGCACTAATAGCACCAGTTTGCGAAAAATTCCGACGCGACTTCGTTGCCCGAACTTTTGCACTAATTGCTCCATTTCGGCCCCGTTTTGGCTCGACTTTCGTGCAGTTACGAAACGGTCCGAAGCGCACCAAAACATGTGTTTAGGGTCCAATGGGGTGGATCGGGTGCGTTCGTTGCGAACAATTCCGACGCGACTTCGTTGCCCGAACGTTTGCACTAATTGCACCAGTTCGGCCCCGTTTTGGATCGACTTTCGTGCAGTTACGAAATGGTTCGAAACGCACCAAAACATGTGTTTACGGTCGATTGGGGTGATCGGGTTCGTTCGTTGCGAAGAATTCCGACGCGACTTCATTGCACAAACTTTTGCACCAATTGCACCAGTTTGGCACCGTTTTGCACCGACTTTCGTGCACTTACGAAATGGTCCGAAACGCACCAAAACATGTGTTTAGGGTCCAATGGAGTGGATCGGGTGCGTTCGTTGCGAAAAATTCCGACGCGACTTCGTCGCCCGAACTTTTGCACTAATTGCACCAGTTCGGCCCCGTTTTGGATCGACTTTCGTGCAGTTACGAAATGGTCCGAAATGCACCAAAACATGTGTTTACGGTCGATTGGGGTGATCGGGTTCATTCGTTGCGAAGAATTCCGACGCGACTTCATTGCACAAACTTTTGCACCAATTGCACCAGTTTGGCACCGTTTTGCACCGACTCTCGTGCACTTACGAAATGGTCCGAAACGCACCAAAACATGAGTTTAGGCTCCACAGGGGTGGCTCGGGTGCGTTCGTTGCGAACAATTCCGACGCGACTTCGTTGCCCGAACTTTTGCACTAATTGCACCAGTTCAGCCCCGTTTTGGATCGACTTTCGTGCAGTTACGAAACGGTCCGAAACGCATGAAAACATGTGTTTACGGTCAATTGGGGGTGGATTGGGTGCGTTCGTTGCGAAGAATTTTGACGCGACTTCATTGCACGAACTTTTGCACCAATTGCACCAGTTCGGCCCCGTTTTGGATCGACTTTCGTGCAGTTACGAAACGGTCCGAAGCGCACCAAAATATGTGTTTAGGGTCCAATGGGGTGGATCGTGTGCGTTCGTTGCGAACTATTCCGACGCGACTTCGTTGCCCCAACTTTTGAACTAATTGCACCAGTTCGGCCCCGTTTTGGATCGACTTTCGTGCTGTTATGAAACGGTCCGAAGCGCACCAAAACATGTGTTTAGGGTCGATTGGGGTGGATTGGGTTCGTTGTTGCCAAGATTTCTGACGCGATTTCATTCCACAAACTTTTGCACGAATTGCACCAGTTCGGCCCCGTTTTGCACCGACTTTCGTGCAGTTACGAAACTTTTGCACTAATAGCTCCAGTTTGCGAAAAATTCCGACGCGACTTCGTTGCCCGAACTTTTGCACTAATTGCACCATTTCGGCCCCGTTTTGGATCGACTTTCGTGCAGTTACGAAACGGTCCGAAGCGCACCAAAACATGTGTTTAGGGTCCAATGGGGTGGATCGGGTGCGTTCATTGCGAACAATTCCGACGCGACATCGTTGCCCGAACTTTTGCTCTAATTACACCAGTTCGGCTCCGTTTTGGATCGACTTTCGTGCAGTTACGAAATGGTCCGAAATGCACCAAAACATGTGTTTACGGTCGATTGGGGTGATCGGGTTCATTCGTTGCGAAGAATTCCGACGCGACTTCATTGCACAAACTTTTGCACCAATTGCACCAGTTTGGCACCGTTTTGCACCGACTTTCGTGCACTTACGAAATGGTCCGAAACGCACCAAAACTTGAGTTTAGGCTCCACAGGGGTGGATCGGGTCCGTTCGTTGCGAACAATTCCGACGCGACTTCGTTGCCCGAACTTTTGCACTAATTGCACCAGTTTGGCCCCGTTTTGGATCGACTTTCGTGCAGTTACGAAACGGTCCGAAACGCATCAAAACATGTGTTTACGGTCAATTGGGGGTGGATTGGGTGCGTTCGTTGCGAAGAATTCTGACGCGACTTCATTCCACGAACTTTTGCACCAATTGCACCAGTTTAGCACCGTTTTGCACCGACTTTCGTGCAGTTACGAAACTTTTGCACTAATAGCACCAGTTTGTGAAAAATTCCGACGCGATTTCGTCACCCGAACTTTTGCACTAATTGCACCATTTCGGCCCCGTTTTGGATCGACTTTCGTGCAGTTACGAAATGTTCCGAAGCGCACCAAAACATGTGTTTAGGGTCCAATGGGGTGGATCGGGTGCGTTCGTTGCGAACAATTCCGACGTGACTTCGTTGCCCAACTTTTGCACTAATTGCACCAGTTTGGCCCCATTTTGGATCGACTTTCGGGCTGTTACGAAACGGTCCGAAGCGCACCAAAACATGTGTTTAGAGTCGATTGGGGTGGATTGGGTTCGTCGTTGCGAAGATTTCCGACGCGACTTCATTCCACAAACTTTTGCACAAATTGCACCAGTTCGGCCCCGTTTTGCACCGACTTTCGTGCAGTTACGAAACTTTTGCACTAATAGCACCAGTTTGCGAAAAATTTCGACGCGACTTCGTTGCCCGAACTTTTGCACTAATTGCACCATTTCGGCCCCGTTTTGCACCGACTTTCGTGCACTTACGAAATGGTCCGAAACGCACCAAAACATGTGTTTAGGGTCCAATGGGGTGGATCGGGTGCGTTCGTTGCGAAAAATTCCGACGCGACTTCGTTGCCCGAACTTTTGCACTAATTGCACAATTTCAGCCACGTTTTGGATCGACTTTCGTGCAGTTACGAAACGTTCCGAAGCGCACCAAAACATGTGTTTAGGGTCCAATGGGGTGGATCGGGTGCGTTCGTTGCGAACAATTTCGTTGCGACTTCGTTGCCCGAACTTTTGAACTAATTGCACCAGTTCGGCCCCGTTTTCGATCGACTTTCGTGCTGTTACGAAACGGTCCGAAGCGCACCAAAACATGTGTTTAGGGTCGATTGGGGTGGATTGGGTTCGTCGTTGTGAAGATTTCTGACGCGACTTCATTCCACAAACTTTTGCACGAATTGCACCAGTTCAGCCCCGTTTTGCACCGACTTTCGTGCAGTTATGAAACTTTTGCACTAATAGCACCAGTTTGCGAAAAATTCCGACGCGACTTCGTTGCCCGAACTTTTGCACTAATTGCACCATTTCGGCCCTGTTTTGGATCGACTTTCGTGCAGTTACGAAACGGTCCGAAGCGCACCAAAACATGTGTTTAGGGTCCAATGGGGTGGATCGGGTGCGTTCGTTGCGAACAATTCCGACGCGACTTCGTTGCCCGAACTTTTGCACTAATTGCACCAGTTCGGCCCCGTTTTGGATCGACATTCGTGCAGTTACGAAATGGTTCGAAACGCACCAAAACATGTGTTTACGGTCGATTGGGGTGATCGGGTTCGTTCGTTGCGAAGAATTCCGACGCGACTTCATTGCACAAACTTTTGCACCAATTGCACCAGTTTGGCACCGTTTTGCACCGACTTTCGTGCACTTACGAAATGGTCCGAAACGCACCAAAACATGTGTTTAGGGTCCAATGGGGTGGATCGGGTGCGTTCGTTGCGAAAAATTCCGACGCGACTTTGTTGCCCGAACTTTTGCACTAATTGCACCAGTTCGGCCCCGTTTTGGATCGACTTTCGTGCAGTTACGAAACGGTCCGAAACGCACCAAAACATGTGTTTACGGTCGATTGGGGTGATCGGGTTCGTTCGTTGCGAAGAATTCCGACGCGACTTCATTGCACAAACTTTTTCACCAATTGCACCATTCTGGCACCGTTTTGCACCGACTTTCGTGCACTTACGAAATGGTCCGAAACGCACCAAAACATGAGTTTAGGCTCCACAGGGGTGGCTCGGGTGCGTTCGTTGCGAACTATTCCGACGCGACTTCGTTGCCCCAACTTTTGCACTAATTGCTGTTACGAAACGGTCCGAAACGCATGAAAACATGTGTTTACGGTCAATTGGGGGTGGATTGGGTGCGTTCGTTGCGAAGAATTTTGACGCGACTTCATTGCACGAACTTTTGCACCAATTGCAGCAGTTCGGCCCCGTTTTGGATCGACTTTCGTGCAGTTACGAAACGGTCTGAAGCGCACCAAAATATGTGTTTAGGGTCCAATGGGGTGGATCGTGTGCGTTCGTTGCGAACTATTCCGACGCGACTTCGTTGCCCCAACTTTTGAACTAATTGCACCAGTTCGGCCCCGTTTTGGATCGACTTTCGTGCTGTTATGAAACGGTCCGAAGCGCACCAAAACATGTGTTTAGGGTCGATTGGGGTGGATTGGGTTCGTTGTTGCCAAGATTTCTGACGCGATTTCATTCCACAAACTTTTGCACGAATTGCACCAGTTCGGCCCCGTTTTGCACCGACTTTCGTGCAGTTACGAAACTTTTGCACTAATAGCTCCAGTTTGCGAAAAATTCCGACGCGACTTCGTTGCCCGAACTTTTGCACTAATTGCACCATTTCGGCCCCGTTTTGGATCGACTTTCGTGCAGTTACGAAACGGTCCGAAGCGCACCAAAACATGTGTTTAGGGTCCAATGGGGTGGATCGGGTGCGTTCATTGCGAACAATTCCGACGCGACATCGTTGCCCGAACTTTTGCTCTAATTACACCAGTTCGGCTCCGTTTTGGATCGACTTTCGTGCAGTTACGAAATGGTCCGAAATGCACCAAAACATGTGTTTACGGTCGATTGGGGTGATCGGGTTCATTCGTTGCGAAGAATTCCGACGCGACTTCATTGCACAAACTTTTGCACCAATTGCACCAGTTTGGCACCGTTTTGCACCGACTTTCGTGCACTTACGAAATGGTCCGAAACGCACCAAAACTTGAGTTTAGGCTCCACAGGGGTGGATCGGGTCCGTTCGTTGCGAACAATTCCGACGCGACTTCGTTGCCCGAACTTTTGCACTAATTGCACCAGTTTGGCCCCGTTTTGGATCGACTTTCGTGCAGTTACGAAACGGTCCGAAACGCATCAAAACATGTGTTTACGGTCAATTGGGGGTGGATTGGGTGCGTTCGTTGCGAAGAATTCTGACGCGACTTCATTCCACGAACTTTTGCACCAATTGCACCAGTTTAGCACCGTTTTGCACCGACTTTTGTGCAGTTACGAAACTTTTGCACTAATAGCACCAGTTTGTGAAAAATTCCGACGCGATTTCGTCACCCGAACTTTTGCACTAATTGCACCATTTCGGCCCCGTTTTGGATCGACTTTCATGCAGTTACGAAACGTTCCGAAGCGCACCAAAACATGTGTTTAGGGTCCAATGGGGTGGATCGGGTGCGTTCGTTGCGAACAATTCCGACGTGACTTCGTTGCCCAACTTTTGCACTAATTGCACCAGTTCGGCCCCATTTTGGATCGACTTTCGGGCTGTTACGAAACGGTCCGAAGCGCACCAAAACATGTGTTTAGAGTCGATTGGGGTGGATTGGGTTCGTCGTTGCGAAGATTTCCGACGCGACTTCATTCCACAAACTTTTGCACAAATTGCACCAGTTCGGCCCCGTTTTGCACCGACTTTCGTGCAGTTACGAAACTTTTGCACTAATAGCACCAGTTTGCGAAAAATTTCGACGCGACTTCGTTGCCCGAACTTTTGCACTAATTGCACCATTTCGGCCCCGTTTTGCACCGACTTTCGTGCACTTACGAAATGGTCCGAAACGCACCAAAACATGTGTTTAGGGTCCAATGGGGTGGATCGGGTGCGTTCGTTGCGAAAAATTCCGACGCGACTTCGTTGCCCGAACTTTTGCACTAATTGCACAATTTCGGCCACGTTTTGGATCGACTTTCGTGCAGTTACGAAACGTTCCGAAGCGCACCAAAACATGTGTTTAGGGTCCAATGGGGTGGATCGGGTGCGTTCGTTGCGAACAATTTCGTTGCGACTTCGTTGCCCGAACTTTTGAACTAATTGCACCAGTTCGGCCCCGTTTTCGATCGACTTTCGTGCTGTTACGAAACGGTCCGAAGCGCACCAAAACATGTGTTTAGGGTCGATTGGGGTGGATTGGGTTCGTCGTTGTGAAGATTTCTGACGCGACTTCATTCCACAAACTTTTGCACGAATTGCACCAGTTCAGCCCCGTTTTGCACCGACTTTCGTGCAGTTATGAAACTTTTGCACTAATAGCACCAGTTTGCGAAAAATTCCGACGCGACTTCGTTGCCCGAACTTTTGCACTAATTGCACCATTTCGGCCCTGTTTTGGATCGACTTTCGTGCAGTTACGAAACGGTCCGAAGCGCACCAAAACATGTGTTTAGGGTCCAATGGGGTGGATCGGGTGCGTTCGTTGCGAACAATTCCGACGCGACTTCGTTGCCCGAACTTTTGCACTAATTGCACCAGTTCGGCCCCGTTTTGGATCGACATTCGTGCAGTTACGAAATGGTTCGAAACGCACCAAAACATGTGTTTACGGTCGATTGGGGTGATCGGGTTCGTTCGTTGCGAAGAATTCCGACGCGACTTCATTGCACAAACTTTTGCACCAATTGCACCAGTTTGGCACCGTTTTGCACCGACTTTCGTGCACTTACGAAATGGTCCGAAACGCACCAAAACATGTGTTTAGGGTCCAATGGGGTGGATCGGGTGCGTTCGTTGCGAAAAATTCCGACGCGACTTCGTTGCCCGAACTTTTGCACTAATTGCACCAGTTCGGCCCCGTTTTGGATCGACTTTCGTGCAGTTACGAAATGGTCCGAAACGCACCAAAACATGTGTTTACGGTCGATTGGGGTGATCGGGTTCGTTCGTTGCGAAGAATTCCGACGCGACTTCATTGCACAAACTTTTTCACCAATTGCACCATTCTGGCACCGTTTTGCACCGACTTTCGTGCACTTACGAAATGGTCCGAAACGCACCAAAACATGAGTTTAGGCTCCACAGGGGTGGCTCGGGTGCGTTCGTTGCGAACAATTCCGACGCGACTTCGTTGCCCGAACTTTTGCACTAATTGCAGTTACGAAACGGTCCGAAACGCATGAAAACATGTGTTTACGGTCAATTGGGGGTGGATTGGGTGCGTTCGTTGCGAAGAATTTTGACGCGACTTCATTGCACGAACTTTTGCACCAATTGCAGCAGTTCGGCCCCGTTTTGGATCGACTTTCGTGCAGTTACGAAACGGTCCGAAGCGCACCAAAATATGTGTTTAGGGTCCAATGGGGTGGATCGTGTGCGTTCGTTGCGAACTATTCCGACGCGACTTCGTTGCCCCAACTTTTGAACTAATTGCACTAGTTCGGCCCCGTTTTGGATCGACTTTCGTGCTGTTACGAAACGGTCCGAAGCGCACCAAAATATGTGTTTAGGGTCGATTGGGGTGGATTCGGTTCGTCGTTGCCAAGATTTTCGACGCGACTTCATTGCACAAACTTTTTCACCAATTGCACCATTTTGGCACCGTTTTGCACCGACTTTCGTGCACTTACGAAATGGTCCGAAACGCACCAAAACATGAGTTTAGGCTCCACAGGGGTGGCTCGGGTGCGTTCGTTGCGAACAATTCCGACGCGACTTCGTTGCCCGAACTTTTGCACTAATTGCACCAGTTCGGCCCCGTTTTGGATCGACTTTCGTGCAGTTACGAAACGGTCCGAAACGCATCAAAACATGTGTTTACGGTCAATTGGGGGTGGATTGGGTGCGTTCGTTGCGAAGAATTTTGACGCGACTTCATTGCACGAACTTTTGCACCAATTGCACCAGTTCGGCCCCGTTTTGGATCGACTTTCGTGCAGTTACGAAACGGTCCGAAGCGCACCAAAACATGTGTTTAGGGTCCAATGGGGTGGATCGTGTGCGTTCGTTGCGAACTATTCCGACGCGACTTCGTTGCCCCCAACTTTTGAACTAATTGCACCAGTTCGGCCCCGTTTTGGATCGACTTTCGTGCTGTTATGAAACGGTCCGAAGCGCACCAAAACATGTGTTTAGGGTCGATTGGGGTGGATTGGGTTCGTTGTTGCCAAGATTTCTGACGCGATTTCATTCCACAAACTTTTGCACGAATTGCACCAGTTCGGCCCCGTTTTGCACCGACTTTCGTGCAGTTACGAAACTTTTGCACTAATAGCACCAGTTTGCGAAAAATTTCGACGCGACTTCGTTGCCCGAACTTTTGCACTAATTGCACCATTTCGGCCCCATTTTGCACCGACTTTCGTGCACTTACGAAATGGTCCGAAACGCACCAAAACATGTGTTTAGGGTCCAATGGGGTGGATCGGGTGCGTTCGTTGCGAAAAATTCCGACGCGACTTCGTTGCCCGAACTTTTGCACTAATTGCACAATTTCGGCCACGTTTTGGATCGACTTTCGTGCAGTTACGAAACGTTCCGAAGCGCACCAAAACATGTGTTTAGGGTCCAATGGGGTGGATCGGGTGCGTTCGTTGCGAACAATTTCGTTGCGACTTCGTTGCCCGAACTTTTGAACTAATTGCACCAGTTCGGCCCCGTTTTCGATCGACTTTCGTGCTGTTACGAAACGGTCCGAAGCGCACCAAAACATGTGTTTAGGGTCGATTGGGGTGGATTGGGTTCGTCGTTGTGAAGATTTCTGACGCGACTTCATTCCACAAACTTTTGCACGAATTGCACCAGTTCAGCCCCGTTTTGCACCGACTTTCGTGCAGTTATGAAACTTTTGCACTAATAGCACCAGTTTGCGAAAAATTCCGACGCGACTTCGTTGCCCGAACTTTTGCACTAATTGCACCATTTCGGCCCTGTTTTGGATCGACTTTCGTGCAGTTACGAAACGGTCCGAAGCGCACCAAAACATGTGTTTAGGGTCCAATGGGGTGGATCGGGTGCGTTCGTTGCGAACAATTCCGACGCGACTTCGTTGCCCGAACTTTTGCACTAATTGCACCAGTTCGGCCCCGTTTTGGATCGACATTCGTGCAGTTACGAAATGGTTCGAAACGCACCAAAACATGTGTTTACGGTCGATTGGGGTGATCGGGTTCGTTCGTTGCGAAGAATTCCGACGCGACTTCATTGCACAAACTTTTGCACCAATTGCACCAGTTTGGCACCGTTTTGCGCCGACTTTCGTGCACTTACGAAATGGTCCGAAACGCACCAAAACATGTGTTTAGGGTCCAATGGGGTGGATCGGGTGCGTTCGTTGCGAAAAATTCCGACGCGACTTCGTTGCCCGAACTTTTGCACTAATTGCACCAGTTCGGCCCCGTTTTGGATCGACTTTCGTGCAGTTATGAAACGGTCCGAAACGCATCAAAACATGTGTTTACGGTCAATTGGGGGTGGATTGGGTGCGTTCGTTGCAAAGAATTTTGACGCGACTTCATTGCACGAACTTTTGCACCAATTGCACCAGTTCGGCCCCGTTTTGGATCGACTTTCGTGCAGTTACGAAACGGTCCAAAGCGCACCAAAACATGTGTTTAGGGTCCAATGGGGTGGATCGGGTGCGTTCGTTGCGAACTATTCCGACGCGACTTCGTTGCCCCAACTTTTGAACTAATTGCACCAGTTCGGCCCCGTTTTGGATCGACTTTCGTGCTGTTACGAAACGGTCCGAAGCGCACTAAAATATGTGTTTAGGGTCGATTGGGGTGGATTCGGTTCGTCGTTGCCAAGATTTTCGACGCGATTTCATTCCACAAACTTTTGCACGAATTGCACCAGTTCGGCCCCGTTTTGCACCGACTTTCGTGCAGTTACGAAACTTTTGCACTAATAGCACCAGTTTGCGAAAAATTCCGACGCGACTTCGTTGCCCGAACTTTTGCACAAATTGCTCCATTTCGGCCCCGTTTTGGCTCGACTTTCGTGCAGTTACGAAACGGTCCGAAGCGCACCAAAACATGTGTTTAGGGTCCAATGGGTGGATCGGGTGCGTTCGTTGCGAACAATTCCGACGCGACTTCGTTGCCCGAACTTTTGCACTAATTGCACCAGTTCGGCCCCGTTTTGGATCGACTTTCGTGCAGTTACGAAATGGTTCGAAACGCACCAAAACATGTGTTTACGGTCGATTGGGGTGATCGGGTTCGTTCGTTGCGAAGAATTCCGACGCGACTTCATTGCACAAACTTTTTCACCAATTGCACCATTTTGGCACCGTTTTGCACCGACTTTCGTGCACTTACGAAATGGTCCGAAACGCACCAAAACATGAGTTTAGGCTCCACAGGGGTGGCTCGGGTGCGTTCGTTGCGAACAATTCCGACGCGACTTCGTTGCCCGAACTTTTGCACTAATTGCACCAGTTCGGCCCCGTTTTGGATCGACTTTCGTGCAGTTACGAAACGGTCCGAAACGCATCAAAACATGTGTTTACGGTCAATTGGGGGTGGATTGGGTGCGTTCGTTGCGAAGAATTTTGACGCGACTTCATTGCACGAACTTTTGCACCAATTGCACCAGTTCGGCCCCGTTTTGGATCGACTTTCGTGCAGTTACGAAACGGTCCGAAGCGCACCAAAACATGTGTTTAGGGTCCAATGGGGTGGATCGTGTGCGTTCGTTGCGAACTATTCCGACGCGACTTCGTTGCCCCCAACTTTTGAACTAATTGCACCAGTTCGGCCCCGTTTTGGATCGACTTTCGTGCTGTTATGAAACGGTCCGAAGCGCACCAAAACATGTGTTTAGGGTCGATTGGGGTGGATTGGGTTCGTTGTTGCCAAGATTTCTGACGCGATTTCATTCCACAAACTTTTGCACGAATTGCACCAGTTCGGCCCCGTTTTGCACCGACTTTCGTGCAGTTACGAAACTTTTGCACTAATAGCTCCAGTTTGCGAAAAATTCCGACGCGACTTCGTTGCCCGAACTTTTGCACTAATTGCACCATTTCGGCCCCGTTTTGGATCGACTTTCGTGCAGTTACGAAACGGTCCGAAGCGCACCAAAACATGTGTTTAGGGTCCAATGGGGTGGATCGGGTGCGTTCATTGCGAACAATTCCGACGCGACATCGTTGCCCGAACTTTTGCTCTAATTACACCAGTTCGGCTCCGTTTTGGATCGACTTTCGTGCAGTTACGAAATGGTCCGAAATGCACCAAAACATGTGTTTACGGTCGATTGGGGTGATCGGGTTCATTCGTTGCGAAGAATTCCGACGCGACTTCATTGCACAAACTTTTGCACCAATTGCACCAGTTTGGCACCGTTTTGCACCGACTTTCGTGCACTTACGAAATGGTCCGAAACGCACCAAAACTTGAGTTTAGGCTCCACAGGGGTGGATCGGGTCCGTTCGTTGCGAACAATTCCGACGCGACTTCGTTGCCCGAACTTTTGCACTAATTGCACCAGTTTGGCCCCGTTTTGGATCGACTTTCGTGCAGTTACGAAACGGTCCGAAACGCATCAAAACATGTGTTTACGGTCAATTGGGGGTGGATTGGGTGCGTTCGTTGCGAAGAATTCTGACGCGACTTCATTCCACGAACTTTTGCACCAATTGCACCAGTTTAGCACCGTTTTGCACCGACTTTCGTGCAGTTACGAAACTTTTGCACTAATAGCACCAGTTTGTGAAAAATTCCGACGCGATTTCGTCACCCGAACTTTTGCACTAATTGCACCATTTCGGCCCCGTTTTGGATCGACTTTCGTGCAGTTACGAAACGTTCCGAAGCGCACCAAAACATGTGTTTAGGGTCCAATGGGGTGGATCGGGTGCGTTCGTTGCGAACAATTCCGACGTGACTTCGTTGCCCAACTTTTGCACTAATTGCACCAGTTCGGCCCCATTTTGGATCGACTTTCGGGCTGTTACGAAACGGTCCGAAGCGCACCAAAACATGTGTTTAGAGTCGATTGGGGTGGATTGGGTTCGTCGTTGCGAAGATTTCCGACGCGACTTCATTCCACAAACTTTTGCACAAATTGCACCAGTTCGGCCCCGTTTTGCACCGACTTTCGTGCAGTTACGAAACTTTTGCACTAATAGCACTAGTTTGCGAAAAATTTCGACGCGACTTCGTTGCCCGAACTTTTGCACTAATTGCACCATTTCGGCCCCGTTTTGCACCGACTTTCGTGCACTTACGAAATGGTCCGAAACGCACCAAAACATGTGTTTAGGGTCCAATGGGGTGGATCGGGTGCGTTCGTTGCGAAAAATTCCGACGCGACTTCGTTGCCCGAACTTTTGCACTAATTGCACAATTTCGGCCACGTTTTGGATCGACTTTCGTGCAGTTACGAAACGTTCCGAAGCGCACCAAAACATGTGTTTAGGGTCCAATGGGGTGGATCGGGTGCGTTCGTTGCGAACAATTTCGTTGCGACTTCGTTGCCCGAACTTTTGAACTAATTGCACCAGTTCGGCCCCGTTTTCGATCGACTTTCGTGCTGTTACGAAACGGTCCGAAGCGCACTAAAACATGTGTTTAGGGTCGATTGGGGTGGATTGGGTTCGTCGTTGCCAAGATTTCCGACGCGATTTCATTCCACAAACTTTTGCACGAATTGCACCAGTTCGGCCCCGTTTTGCACCGACTTTCGTGCAGTTACGAAACTTTTGCACTAATAGCACCAGTTTGCGAAAAATTCCGACGCGACTTCGTTGCCCGAACTTTTGCACTAATTGCTCCATTTCGGCCCCGTTTTGGCTCGACTTTCGTGCAGTTACGAAACGGTCCGAAGCGCACCAAAACATGTGTTTAGGGTCCAATGGGGTGGATCGGGTGCGTTCGTTGCGAACAATTCCGACGCGACTTCGTTGCCCGAACTTTTGCACTAATTGCACCAGTTCGGCCCCGTTTTGGATCGACTTTCGTGCAGTTACGAAATGGTTCGAAACGCACCAAAACATGTGTTTACGGTCGATTGGGGTGATCGGGTTCGTTCGTTGCGAAGAATTCCGACGCGACTTCATTGCACAAACTTTTTCACCAATTGCACCAGTTTGGCACCGTTTTGCACCGACTTTCGTGCACTTACGAAATGGTCCGAAATGCACCAAAACATGAGTTTAGGCTCCACAGGGGTGGCTCGGGTGCGTTCGTTGCGAACAATTCCGACGCGACTTCGTTGCCCGAACTTTTGCACTAATTGCACCAGTTCGGCCCCGTTTTGGATCGACTTTCGTGCAGTTACGAAACGGTCCGAAACGCATCAAAACATGTGTTTACGGTCAATTGGGGGTGGATTGGGTGCGTTCGTTGCGAAGAATTTTGACGCGACTTCATTGCACGAACTTTTGCACCAATTGCACCAGTTCGGCCCCGTTTTGGATCGACTTTCGTGCAGTTATGAAACGGTCCGAAGCGCAGCAAAACTTGTGTTTAGGGTCCAATGGGGTGGATCGGGTGCGTTCGTTGCGAACAATTTCGACGCGACTTCGTTGCCCCAACTTTTGAACTAATTGCTCCAGTTCGGCCCCGTTTTCGATCGACTTTCGTGCTGTTACGAAACGGTCCGAAGCGCACCAAAACATGTATTTAGGGTCGATTGGGGTGGATTGGGTTCGTCGTTGTGAAGATTTCTGACGCGACTTCATTCCACAAACTTTTGCACGAATTGCACCAGTTCAGCCCCGTTTTGCACCGACTTTCGTGCAGTTATGAAACTTTTGCACTAACAGCACCAGTTTGCGAAAAATTCTGACGCGACTTCGTTGCCCGAACTTTTGCACTAATTGCACCATTTCGGCCCTGTTTTGGATCGACTTTCGTGCAGTTACGAAACGGTCCGAAGCGCACCAAAACATGTGTTTAGGGTCCAATGGGGTGGATCGGGTGCGTTCGTTGCGAACAATTCCGACGCGACTTCGTTGCCCGAACTTTTGCACTAATTGCACCAGTTCGGCCCCGTTTTGGATCGACTTTCGTGCAGTTACGAAATGGTTCGAAACGCACCAAAACATGTGTTTACGGTCGATTGGGGTGATTGGGTTCGTTCGTTGCGAAGAATTCCGACGCGACTTCATTGCACAAACTTTTGCACCAATTGCACCAGTTTGGCACCGTTTTGCACCGACTTTCGTGCACTTACGAAATGGTCCGAAACGCACCAAAACATGTGTTTAGGGTCCAATGGGGTGGATCGAATGCGTTCGTTGCGAAAAATTCCGACGCGACTTCGTTGCCCGAACTTTTGCACTAATTGCACCAGTTCGGCCCCGTTTTGGATCGACTTTCGTGCAGTTACGAAACGGTCCGAAACGCATCAAAACATGTGTTTACGGTCAATTGGGGGTGGATTGGGTGCGTTCGTTGCGAAGAATTTTGACGCGACTTCATTGCACGAACTTTTGCACCAATTGCACCAGTTCGGCCCCGTTTTGGATCGACTTTCGTGCAGTTACGAAACGGTCCAAAGCGCACCAAAACATGTGTTTAGGGTCCAATGGGGTGGATCGGGTGCGTTCGTTGCGAACTATTCCGACGCGACTTCGTTGCCCCAACTTTTGAACTAATTGCACCAGTTCGGCCCCGTTTTGGATCGACTTTCGTGCTGTTACGAAACGGTCCGAAGCGCACTAAAACATGTGTTTAGGGTCGATTGGGGTGGATTGGGTTCGTCGTTGCCAAGATTTCCGACGCGATTTCATTCCACAAACTTTTGCACGAATTGCACCAGTTCGGCCCCGTTTTGCACCGACTTTCGTGCAGTTACGAAACTTTTGCACTAATAGCACCAGTTTGCGAAAAATTCCGACGCGACTTCGTTGCCCGAACTTTTGCACTAATTGCTCCATTTCGGCCCCGTTTTGGCTCGACTTTCGTGCAGTTATGAAACGGTCCGAAGCGCACCAAAACATGTGTTTAGGGTCCAATGGGGTGGATCGGGTGCGTTCGTTGCGAACAATTCCGACGCGACTTCGTTGCCCGAACTTTTGCACTAATTGCACCAGTTCGGCCCCGTTTTGGATTGACTTTCGTGCAGTTACGAAATGGTTCGAAACGCACCAAACATGTGTTTACGGTCGATTGGGGTGATCGGGTTCGTTCGTTGCGAAGAATTCCGACGCGACTTCATTGCACAAACTTTTGCACCAATTGCACCAGTTTGGCACCGTTTTGCACCGACTTTCGTGCACTTACGAAATGGTCCGAAACGCACCAAAACATGAGTTTAGGCTCCACAGGGGTGGCTCGGGTGCGTTCGTTGCGAACAATTCCGCCGCGACTTCGTTGCCCGAACTTTTGCACTAATTGCACCAGTTCGGCCCCGTTTTGGATCGACTTTCGTGCAGTTACGAAACGGTCCGAAACGCATCAAAACATGTGTTTACGGTCAATTGGGGGTGGATTGGGTGCGTTCGTTGCGAAGAATTTTGACGCGACTTCATTGCACGAACTTTTGCACCAATTGCACCAGTTCGGCCCCGTTTTGGATCGACTTTCGTGCAGTTACGAAACGGTCCAAAGCGCACCAAAACATGTGTTTAGGGTCCAATGGGGTGGATCGGGTGCGTTCGTTGCAAACTATTCCGACGTGACTTCGTTGCCCCCAACTTTTGAACTAATTGCACCAGTTCGGCCCCGTTTTGGATCGACTTTCGTGCTGTTACGAAACGGTCCGAAGCGCACTAAAACATGTGTTTAGGGTCGATTGGGGTGGATTGGGTTCGTCGTTGCCAAGATTTCCGACGCGATTTCATTCCACAAACTTTTGCACGAA
Organism: Panicum miliaceum; assembly: GCA_032594955.1. Taxonomy (NCBI): domain Eukaryota; kingdom Viridiplantae; phylum Streptophyta; class Magnoliopsida; order Poales; family Poaceae; genus Panicum; species Panicum miliaceum. The sequence continues at coordinate 29,060,879 of CM064061.1, forward strand.
TTGCACCAGTTCGGCCCCGTTTTGCACCGACTTTCGTGCAGTTACGAAACTTTTGCACTAATAGCACCAGTTTGCGAAAAATTCCGACGCGACTTCGTTGCCCGAACTTTTGCACTAATTGCTCCATTTCGGCCCCGTTTTGGCTCGACTTTCGTGCAGTTACGAAACGGTCCGAAGCGCACCAAAACATGTGTTTAGGGTCCAATGGGGTGGATCGGGTGCGTTCGTTGCGAACAATTCCGACGCGACTTCGTTGCCCGAACTTTTGCACTAATTGCACCAGTTCGGCCCCGTTTTGGATTGACTTTCGTGCAGTTACGAAATGGTTCAAAACGCACCAAACATGTGTTTACGGTCGATTGGGGTGATCGGGTTCGTTCGTTGCGAAGAATTCCGACGCGACTTCATTGCACAAACTTTTGCACCAATTGCACCAGTTTGGCACCGTTTTGCACCTACTTTCGTGCACTTACGAAATGGTCCGAAACGCACCAAAACATGAGTTTAGGCTCCACAGGGGTGGCTCGGGTGCGTTCGTTGCGAACAATTCCGCCGCGACTTCGTTGCCCGAACTTTTGCACTAATTGCACCAGTTCGGCCCCGTTTTGGATCGACTTTCGTGCAGTTACGACACGGTCCGAAACGCATCAAAACATGTGTTTACGGTCAATTGGGGGTGGATTGGGTGCGTTCGTTGCGAAGAATTTTGACGCGACTTCATTGCACGAACTTTTGCACCAATTGCACCAGTTCGGCCCCGTTTTGGATCGACTTTCGTGCAGTTACGAAACGGTCCGAAGCGCACCAAAACATGTGTTTAGGGTCCAATGGGGTGGATCGGGTGCGTTCGTTGCGAACAATTTCGACGCGACTTCGTTGCCCCAACTTTTGAACTAATTGCACCAGTTCGGCCCTGTTTTGGATCGACTTTCGTGCTGTTACGAAACAGTCCGAAGCGCACCAAAACATGTGTTTAGTGTCGATTGGGGTGGATTGGGTTCGTCGTTGCCAAGATTTCCGACGCGATTTTATTCCACAAACTTTTGCACGAATTGCACCAGTTCGGCCCCGTTTTGCACCGACTTTCGTGCAGTTACGAAACTTTTGCACTAATAGCACCAGTTTGCGAAAAATTCCGACGCGACTTCGTTGCCCGAACTTTTGCACTAATTGCACCATTTCGGCCCCGTTTTGGATCGACTTTCGTGCAGTTACGAAACGGTCCGAAGCACACCAAAACATGTATTTAGGGTCCAATGGGGTGGATCGGGTGCGTTCATTGCGAACAATTCCGACGCGACTTCGTTGCCCGAACTTTTGCACTAATTGCACCAGTTCGGCCCCGTTTTGGATCGACTTTCGTGCAGTTACGAAACGGTCCGAAACGCATCAAAACATGTGTTTACGGTCAATTGGGGGTGGATTGGGTGCGTTCGTGGCAAAGAATTTTGACGCGACTTCATTGCGCGAACTTTTGCACCAATTGCACCAGTTCGGCCCTGTTTTGGATCGACTTTCGTGCAGTTACGAAACGGTCCGAAGCGCACCAAAACATGTGTTTAGGGTCCAATGGGGTGGATCGGGTGCGTTCGTTGCGAACTATTCCGACGCGACTTCGTTGCCCCAACTTTTGAACTAATTGCACTAGTTCGGCCCCGTTTTGGATCGACATTCGTGCTGTTACGAAACGGTCCGAAGCGCACCAAAACATGTGTTTAGGGTCGATTGGGGTGGATTGGGTTCGTCGTTGCCAAGATTTCCGACGCGATTTCATTCCACAAACTTTTGCACGAATTGCACCAGTTCGGCCCCGTTTTGCACCGACTTTCGTGCAGTTACGAAACTTTTGCACTAATAGCACCAGTTTGCGAAAAATTCCGACGCGACTTCGTTGCCCGAACTTTTGCACTAATTGCACCATTTCGGCCCCGTTTTGGATCGACTTTCGTGCAGTTACGAAACGGTCCGAAGCGCACCAAAACATGTGTTTAGGGTCCAATGGGGTGGATCGGGTGCGTTCGTTGCGAACAATTCCGACGCGACTTCGTTGCCCGAACTTTTGCACTAATTGCACCAGTTCGGCCCCGTTTTGGATCGACTTTCGTGCAGTTACGAAATGGTTCGAAACGCACCAAAACATGTGTTTACGGTCGATCTGGGTGATCGGGTTCGTTCGTTGCGAAGAATTCCGACGCGACTTCATTGCATAAACTTTTGCACCAATTGCACCAGTTTGGCACCGTTTTGCACCGACTTTCGTGCACTTACGAAATGGTCCGAAACGCACCAAAACATGAGTTTAGGCTCCACAGGGGTGGATCGGGTGCGTTCGTTGCGAATAATTCCGACGCGACTTCGTTGCCCGAACTTTTGCACTAATTGCACCAGTTCGGCCCCCGTTTTGGATCGACTTTCGTGCAGTTACGAAACGGTCCGAAGTGCATCAAAACATGTGTTTACGGTCAATTGGGGGTGGATTGGGTGCGTTCGTTGTGAAGAATTTTGACGCGACTTCGTTGCACGAACTTTTGCACCAATTGCACCAGTTCGGCCCCGTTTTGGATCGACTTTCGTGCAGTTACGAAAGAGTCCGAAGCGCACCAAAACATGTGTTTAGGGTCCAATGGGGTGGATCGGGTGCGTTCGTTGCGAACTATTCCGACGCGACTTCGTTGCCCCAACTTTTGAACTAATTGCACCAGTTCGGCCCCGTTTTGGATCGACTTTCGTGCTGTAACGAAACGGTCCGAAGCGCACTAAAACATGTGTTTAGGGTCGATTGGGGTGGATTGGGTTCGTCGTTGCCAAGATTTCCGACGCGATTTCATTCCACAAACTTTTGCACGAATTGCACCAGTTCGGCCCCGTTTTGCACCGACTTTCGTGCAGTTACGAAACTTTTGCACTAATAGCACCAGTTTGCGAAAAATTCCGACGCGACTTCGTTGCCCGAACTTTTGCACTAATTGCTCCATTTCGGCCCCGTTTTGGCTCGACTTTCGTGCAGTTAGGAAACGGTCCGAAGCGCACCAAAACATGTGTTTAGGGTCCAATGGGGTGGATCGGGTGCGTTCGTTGCGAACAATTCCGACGCGACTTCGTTGCCCGAACTTTTGCACTAATTGCACCAGTTCGGCCCCGTTTTGGATTGACTTTCGTGCAGTTACGAAATGGTTCGAAACGCACCAAACATGTGTTTACGGTCGATTGGGGTGATCGGGTTCGTTCGTTGCGAAGAATTCCGACGCGACTTCATTGCACAAACTTTTGCACCAATTGCACCAGTTTGGCACCGTTTTGCACCGACTTTCGTGCACTTACGAAATGGTCCGAAACGCACCAAAACATGAGTTTAGGCTCCACAGGGGTGGCTCGGGTGCGTTCGTTGCGAACAATTCCGCCGCGACTTCGTTGCCCGAACTTTTGCACTAATTGCACCAGTTCGGCCCCGTTTTGGATCGACTTTCGTGCAGTTACGAAACGGTCCGAAACGCATCAAAACATGTGTTTACGGTCAATTGGGGGTGGATTGGGTGCGTTCGTTGCGAAGAATTTTGACGCGACTTCATTGCACGAACTTTTGCACCAATTGCACCAGTTCGGCCCCATTTTGGATCGACTTTCGTGCAGTTACGAAACGGTCCAAAGCGCACCAAAACATGTGTTTAGGGTCCAATGGGGTGGATCGGGTGCGTTCGTTGCAAACTATTCCGACGCGACTTCGTTGCCCCAACTTTTGAACTAATTGCACCAGTTCGGACCCCGTTTTGGATCGACTTTCGTGCTGTTACGAAACGGTCCGAAGCGCACTAAAACATGTGTTTAGGGTCGATTGGGGTGGATTGGGTTCGTCGTTGCCAAGATTTCCGACGCGATTTCATTCCACAAACTTTTGCACGAATTGCACCAGTTCGGCCCCGTTTTTGCACCGACTTTCGTGCAGTTACGAAACTTTTGCACTAATAGCACCAGTTTGCGAAAAATTCCGACGCGACTTCGTTGCCCGAACTTTTGCACTAATTGCACCATTTCGGCCCCGTTTTGGATCGACTTTCGTGCAGTTACGAAACGGTCCGAAGCACACCAAAACATGTATTTAGGGTCCAATGGGGTGGATCGGGTGCGTTCATTGCGAACAATTCCGACGCGACTTCGTTGCCCGAACTTTTGCACTAATTGCACCAGTTCGGCCCCCGTTTTGGATCGACTTTCGTGCAGTTACGAAACGGTCCGAAACGCATCAAAACATGTGTTTACGGTCAATTGGGGGTGGATTGGGTGCGTTCGTGGCAAAGAATTTTGACGCGACTTCATTGCGCGAACTTTTGCACCAATTACACCAGTTCGGCCCTGTTTTGGATCGACTTTCGTGCAGTTACGAAACGGTCCGAAGCGCACCAAAACATGTGTTTAGGGTCCAATGGGGTGGATCGGGTGCGTTCGTTGCGAACTATTCCGACGCGACTTCGTTGCCCCAACTTTTGAACTAATTGCACTAGTTCGGCCCCGTTTTGGATCGACATTCGTGCTGTTACGAAACGGTCCGAAGCGCACCAAAACATGTGTTTAGGGTCGATTGGGGTGGATTGGGTTCGTCGTTGCCAAGATTTCCGACGCGATTTCATTCCACAAACTTTTGCACGAATTGCACCAGTTCGGCCCCCGTTTTGCACCGACTTTCGTGCAGTTACGAAACTTTTGCACTAATAGCACCAGTTTGCGAAAAATTCCGACGCGACTTCGTTGCCCGAACTTTTGCACTAATTGCACCATTTCGGCCCCGTTTTGGATCGACTTTCGTGCAGTTACGAAACGGTCCGAAGCGCACCAAAACATGTGTTTAGGGTCCAATGGGGTGGATCGGGTGCGTTCGTTGCGAACAATTCCGACGCGACTTCGTTGCCCGAACTTTTGCACTAATTGCACCAGTTCGGCCCCGTTTTGGATCGACTTTCGTGCAGTTACGAAATGGTTCGAAACGCACCAAAACATGTGTTTACGGTCGATCTGGGTGATCGGGTTCGTTCGTTGCGAAGAATTCCGACGCGACTTCATTGCATAAACTTTTGCACCAATTGCACCAGTTTGGCACCGTTTTGCACCGACTTTCGTGCACTTACGAAATGGTCCGAAACGCACCAAAACATGAGTTTAGGCTCCACAGGGGTGGATCGGGTGCGTTCGTTGCGAATAATTCCGACGCGACTTCGTTGCCCGAAACTTTTTGCACTAATTTGCACCAGTTCGGCCCCCGTTTTGGATCGACTTTCGTGCAGTTACGAAAACGGTCCGAAGTGCATCAAAAACATGTGTTTACGGTCAATTTGGGGGTGGATTGGGTGCGTTCGTTGCGAAGAATTTTGACGCGACTTCGTTTGCACGAACTTTTTGCACCAATTGCACCAGTTCGGCCCCCGTTTTGGATCGACTTTCGTGCAGTTACGAAAGAGTCCGAAGCGCACCAAAAACATGTGTTTAGGGTCCAATGGGGTGGATCGGGTGCGTTCGTTGCGAACTATTCCGACGCGACTTCGTTGCCCCCAACTTTTGAACTAATTGCACCAGTTCGGCCCCCGTTTTGGATCGACTTTCGTGCTGTAAACGAAACGGTCCGAAGCGCACCAAAACATGTGTTTAGGGTCGATTGGGGTGGATTGGGTTCGTCGTTGCCAAGATTTCCGACGCGATTTCATTCCACAAACTTTTGCACGAATTTGCACCAGTTCGGCCCCCGTTTTTGCACCGACTTTCGTGCAGTTACGAAACTTTTGCACTAATAGCACCAGTTTGCGAAAAATTCCGACGCGACTTCGTTGCCCGAACTTTTTGCACTAATTGCACCATTTTGGCCCCGTTTTGGATCGACTTTCGTGCAGTTACGAAAACGGTCCGAAGCGCACCAAAACATGTGTTTAGGGTCCAATGGGGGTGGATCGGGTGCGTTCGTTGCGAACAATTCCGACGCGACTTCGTTGCCCGAACTTTTGCACTAATTGCACCAGTTCGGCCCCGTTTTGGATCGACTTTCGTGCAGTTACGAAATGGTTTGAAACGCACCAAAACATGTGTTTTACGGTCGATTGGGGTGATCGGGTTCGTTCGTTGCGAAGAATTCCGACGCGACTTCATTGCACAAACTTTTGCGCCCAATTGCACCAGTTCGGCCTCCGTTTTGCACCGACTTTCGTGCACTTACGAAATGGTCCGAAAACGCACCAAAACATGAGTTTAGGCTCCACAGGGGTGGATCGGGTGCGTTCGTTGCGAACAATTCCGACGCGACTTCGTTGCCCGAACTTTTGCACTAATTGCACCAGTTCGGCCCCCGTTTTGGATCGACTTTCGTGCAGTTACGAAACGGTCCGAAGCGCATCAAAACATGTGTTTACGGTCAATTTGGGGGTGGATTGGGTGCGTTCGTTGCGAAGAATTTTGACGCGACTTCGTTGCAACGAACTTTTGCACCAATTGCACCAGTTCGGACCCCCGTTTTTGGATCGACTTTCGTGCAGTTACGAAAGAGTCCGAAGCGCACCAAAACATGTGTTTAGGGTCCAATGGGGTGGATCGGGTGCGTTCGTTGCGAACTATTCCGACGCGACTTCGTTTGCCCCAACTTTTGAACTAATTGCACCAGTTCGGCCCCGTTTTGGATCGACTTTCGTGCTGTAAACGAAACGGTCCGAAAGCGCACCAAAACATGTGTTTTAGGGTCGATTGGGGTGGATTGGGTTCGTCGTTGCCAAGATTTCCGACGCGATTTCATTCCACAAACTTTTGCACGAATTTGCACCAGTTCGGCCCCCGTTTTTGCACCGACTTTCGTGCAGTTACGAAACTTTTGCACTAATAGCACCAGTTTGCGAAAAATTCCGACGCGACTTCCGTTGCCCGAACTTTTGCACTAATTGCACCATTTCGGCCCCGTTTTGGATCGACTTTCGTGCAGTTACGAAACGGTCCGAAGCGCACCAAAAACATGTGTTTAGGGTCCAATGGGGTGGATCGGGTGCGTTCGTTGCGAACAAATTCCGACGCGACTTCGTTGCCCGAACTTTTGCACTAATTGCACCAGTTCGGCCCCGTTTTGGATCGACATTCGTGCAGTTACGAAATGGTTCGAAACGCACCAAAACATGTGTTTACGGTCGATTGGGGTGATCGGGTTCGTTCGTTGCGAAGAATTCCGACGCGACTTCATTGCACAAACTTTTTGCACCAATTGCACCAGTTTGGCACCGTTTTGCACCGACTTTCGTGCACTTACGAAATGGTCCGAAAACGCACCAAAACATTAGTTTTAGGCTCCACAGGGGTGGATCGGGTGCGTTCGTTGCGAACTATTCCGACGCGACTTCGTTGCCCCGAACTTTTGCACTAATTGCATCATTTCGGCCCCGTTTTTGGATCGACTTTCGTGCAGTTACGAAAGAGTCCGAAGCGCACCAAAAACATGTGTTTAGGGTGCAATGGGGTGGATCGGGTGCGTTCGTTGCGAACTATTCCGACGCGACTTCGTTGCCCCCAACTTTTGAACTAATTGCACCAGTTCGGCCCCGTTTTGGATCGACTTTCATGCTGTTACGAAATGGTCCGAAGCGCACCAAAAACATGTGTTTTAGGGTCGATTGGGGTGGATTGGGTTCGTCGTTGCCAAGATTTCCGACGCGATTTCATTCCACAAACTTTTGCACGAATTTGCACCAGTTCGGCCCCCGTTTTTGCACCGACTTTCGTGCAGTTACGAAACTTTTGCACTAATAGCACCAGTTTGCGAAAAAATTCCGACGCGACTTCGTTGCCCGAACTTTTGCACCATTTCGGCCCCATTTTGGATCGACTTTCGTGCAGTTACGAAACGGTCCGAAGCGCACCAAAACATGTGTTTAGGGTCCAATGGGGTGGATCGGGTGCGTTCGTTGCGAACAATTCCGACGCGACTTCGTTGCCCGAACTTTTGCACTAATTGCACCAGTTCGGCCCCCGTTTTGGATCGACTTTCGTGCTGTTAAGAAACGGTCCGAAGCGCACCAAAACATGTGTTTAGGGTCGATTGGGGTGGATTGGGTTCGTCGTTGCCAAGATTTCCGACGCGATTTCATTCCACAAACTTTTTGCACGAATTGCACCAGTTCGGCCCCGTTTTTGCACCGACTTTCGTGCAGTTACGAAACTTTTGCACTAATAGCACCAGTTTGCGAAAAATTCCGACGCGACTTCGTTGCCCGAACTTTTGCACTAATTGCACCATTTCGGCCCCGTTTTGGATCGACTTTCGTGCAGTTACGAAACGGTCCGAAGCGCACCAAAACATGTGTTTTAGGGTCCAATGGGGTGGATCGGGTGCGTTCGTTGCGAACAATTCCGACACGACTTCGTTGCCCGAACTTTTGCACTAATTGCACCAGTTCGGCCCCGTTTTGGATCGACTTTCGTGCAGTTACGAAATGGTTCGAAACGCACCAAAACATGTGTTTACGGTCGATTGGGGTGATCGGGTTCGTTCGTTGCGAAAGAATTCCGACGCGACTTCATTGCACAAACTTTTGCACCAATTGCACCAGTTTGGCACCGTTTTGCACCGACTTTCGTGCACTTACGAAATGGTCCGAAACGCACCAAAACATGAGGTTAGGCTCCACAGGGGTGGATCGGGTGCGTTCGTTGCGAACAATTCCGACGCGACTTCGTTGCCCGAACTTTTGCACTAATTGCACCAGTTCGGCCCCGTTTTGGATCGACTTTCGTGCAGTTACGAAACGGTCCGAAGCGCATCAAAACATGTGTTTACGGTCAATTGGGGGTGGATTGGGTGCGTTCGTTGCGAAGAATTTTGACGCGACTTCGTTGCACCGAACTTTTGCACCAATTGCACCAGTTCGGCCCCCGTTTTGGATCGACTTTCGTGCAGTTACGAAAGAGTCCGAAGCGCACCAAAAACATGTGTTTAGGGTCCAATGGGGTGGATCGGGTGCGTTCGTTGCGAACTATTCCGACGCGACTTCGTTGCCCCAACTTTTGAACTAATTGCACCAGTTCGGCCCCGTTTTGGATCGACTTTCGTGCTGTTACGAAACGGTCCGAAGCGCACCAAAACATGTGTTTAGGGTCGATTGGGGTGGATTGGGTTCGTCGTTGCCAAGATTTCCGACGCGATTTCATTCCACAAACTTTTGCACGAATTGCACCAGTTCGGCCCCGTTTTGCACCGACTTTCGTGCAGTTACGAAACTTTTGCACTAATAGCACCAGTTTGCGAAAAATTCCGACGCGACTTCGTTGCCCGAACTTTTTGCACTAATTGCACCATTTCGGCCCCGTTTTTGGATCGACTTTCGTGCAGTTTACGAAACGGTCCGAAGCGCACCAAAAACATGTGTTTAGGGTCCAATGGGGTGGATCGGGTGCGTTCGTTGCGAACAATTCCGACGCGACTTCGTTGCCCGAACTTTTGCACTAATTGCACCAGTTCGGCCCCGTTTTGGATCGACTTTCGTGCAGTTACGAAATGGTTCGAAACGCACCAAAACATGTGTTTTACGGTCGATTGGGGTGATCGGGTTCGTTCGTTGCGAAGAATTCCGACGCGACTTCATTGCACAAACTTTTGCACCAATTGCACCAGTTTGGCACCGTTTTGCACCGACTTTCGTGCACTTACGAAATGGTCCGAAACGCACCAAAACATGAGTTTAGGCTCCACAGGGGTGGATCGGGTGCGTTCGTTGCGAACAATTCCGACGCGACTTCGTTGCCCGAACTTTTGCACTAATTGCACCAGTTCGGCCCCCGTTTTGGATCGACTTTTCGTGCAGTTACGAAAACGGTCCGAAGCGCATCAAAACATGTGTTTACGGTCAATTGGGGGTGGATTGGGTGCGTTCGTTGCGAAGAATTTTGACGCGACTTCGTTGCACGAACTTTTGCACCAATTGCACCAGTTCGGCCCCCGTTTTTGGATCGACTTTCG